>PVJX010006906.1:0-74437 GCA_004027295.1 Dolichotis patagonum
GAAGAAGAAGAAGAAGAAGAAGAAGGAGAACAGTTAGAAGTAAGGCTTAAGGACAAAGGGGGATCATGCTAACTTTGGGAAACTGGTATAGAAAACTAGAATAAAAGCAAGAAGGAAGAGATAAAAAGAACAGAGCAGAACAATAATCACATAGAGGTTAGAAACCACATTCACACTCATAAAAGTAAGATCAATAATGGAGAAACAAATAAAGACAAAAAACAAAGAACAACCCCCCCCCCCACAAAACAAGAAAGAGAGGGGGAAAAAGCCCACTTTCAGATTTTTCTCAGCTGTCACTGGTAGGCAACATGTGGAGAGAGTCCTAATCCATGTTGATTTATTCCAGAAAACCAGTAGTAGCTTTTTTGGTGGGGTAGTGGATAATCTTTCCAGCCGAGAGCAAACTCATTCAGCCTGCAGTTGTCAGTGTACCTTCCACAAGCCTGAGCTCAGCTGGGAGTTGCTAAATGGAGCCATCAGCAGCTCTGAGTTCTGAGCTGAGTTGGCCTCTCTCCAAGATGGCTCCTGGCCAGTTGCTGTCTGGCACGGGAAGACTGAGTCCTCAGCACTATCAGCTAGTGCAGTCCTTCATCTCCACTGCTTCCTTCCACTGCTGTGTCTTTCTGTAGAGGCCTCTGGAGTTGCCAATCATTACCCTCACCATGTCCACAGGTTCAAACCACTCCTCTTGTGCAGTGAGTCTTGTCTCAAGAAGAAGGTGCTGCCAGCTACCGTCTTCTTCTTCATTGAAGTTTCTCTCTTCAGTCTCTCCATGGACTTCAATTAATGCTTCAGATCCTTCCCAGATCCAGAGAACCTACTTCTTATTTCTTGGCTTCTTCATGTTGCTATATCGCAGCAACTGGATAGTGACTGTCAGAGAGGATTTTTCTCTGCTGCTTACCACTCTGCCATCTTGGTACCTCCTCATTATTCACTATATATTTAAATACAACCAATTGTCCTAATAATACCCTTTATAGCTCCTTAAAAAAGATTCAAGAGCAAATATGGGATCAAATATTGTCCTTACTTGTAATGGATTTTTAGTTCTCTTCAATCTAGAATATTCCCAAAGATAGCTGTTTCTCTCTTTCATGAGATTGACATTTTTGAAGTATCTAGGCCAGTTATTGGGAAGAATCATCCTCAGTTGAATTTTCTTGTATTTGTTTTTAGTTATTAAAATAATCAATGAGATAAATCTAACATCAGCATTTTTTGTTCATAATTCAGAGCAAAATTTCTACACGTTGAGGGTCAGTTTTGTTTTTCTTATACAATTTTGCATTCTCATTTGATTTCTTTCAACTTTAGGAATGTATGTCCTCAGCAAGGTGTTTATATCTTTATTTTTTATATTTCTACATGGAATAAACTTAAGCTATTTTCAGGGCTTCTGTATGGTCTTGAGGATTATTGGAAAGTATTTATCCTTATTCACTGGTATGATTATTCTTGAAAGTCTCCATTGTTCAATTCAGAAAACAGCAGGATGTGTGTTCTAATCTGAAGTTGTGGAAAAGGAACAAGTTGGACTCAGATATTACCATCTTTCCTTGACACATAGCTTTACCTCTTCCACATGAGTCCTGTGCAGACTTTAGCTGGCAGCATAATCTATTTCTACATGTGCTCCCTGGCTCCTAATATACCCTCATCTAGCCAACAGAACTGGGTTGTGTTGGTCTCTGGTAACTATGTATGTGCAGAGGAGTTAATTTTATTTTCCAACAGATGTTATAGAACTGCTTCAGTAGATAATTAATTGAGATGCCCTATATGAGGATGCATGGTAATTGGCAGCAATAATACACCCTGGTATCTCTCTTTTTCCATGAGAGTCCTTGTGTTCAAGCTAGAAGTGTCTTTTTTTCTTGGCTATGAGTATGGACACTGCTGGACCTTCTTAGGGATGTCTTGGAGCTGGTTAGAGGCGTGCAGACAGTACTGGGAGCTCCAATTCTTGTTGCAAGACTCTGGTTCTGGCTCACAGAGTTGGGCCTCACCTAACAGGCCATTTAGTGAAAGGATGTTGAAAAAAAGATGACAGAAACAGGAAAAAATGCTCTCCAGTAATAACACCAGCGTGAATTGCTTTGAATTAGTAGGAGAGCCTGTTGGTTTCCAGTATCATCTTATGCAAATAATTATGCAGGCAAGGCTTGGCTTACAAAAGAAAAACTGGGAAATTGCTATTGGACCTAAGGGAAAATCTGTTTATGCTTTTCAAGCTTTATAGGGGAAATGGAAAAGAATAATACATGCAGGACAATTGTGACTTGCTACTCCTGTAAATGTGGAATATGCATCATTATAATGATGATAGTAGCTGCTATACAATTGTTATTCAATTTAATCCTCCTAATACAGCATAAAATAGAGAGTGTAGCTCCCATTTAAGATGCTTATCTGTAACCATTCAGGCAATCAATGGTTATCAAATATTTGAGCCCTGCACTCTTCAACTTAAAAGCACATATTTTTTACTCTTACAACTCACTGCTTCTAATGGAGTTTTACCCTGCTTATGTGATGAATGTCAGCCACATGGTGAGTTTTCTTTAATTTTGGTGCCTGATCCTTCCATTACCTCCAACCTCATTATGTACAAGGAGACTTTACACACAAAGGGTTTTTTTTGCAGTGTTATGAGCACTTACTTGGTCTAGGATTTTTGATACAGATGAAATACAAGGAAATGTGTATTTCCATACAACATTGGATGGTGTATGTTTGTATGTATGTGTATATGGACTCAGAATACTTGGTTCAGTAAATGATATAAACATGTGAATATAAGACACACATAGCTCTGTGATACAGGCACATATCAGGTCCTAGAGTCCAGATAATAAGATAGGGTAGAAGAAAGATGAAATGCAGCAACAATGGATTTTAGCACTGATACTCATGCCTTGCCATCAAATAACTCATTTCTAGAGCTAGATCTGCTGAAAACCTTCAGCTGCTGGCAACTTGAAGGTAACAACCATGCAGAAATTGGAATTGAAAGACAAGTATCATAAGCAGAAAGATGTTCCCAAGTACAAGACATGATCAAAATATGTGGTGAATGTTTAAATTTTAAAAACATTACAGTAAAAGATATTGCCACTAACCTCCTATCAAAAATATGTGCTTCATACACATTTATCACATTATTCTTTGCTACTATTTGAAGCAGGTTTGTCTTGTAAGTCTTTTTGGGGTATGATGAAAAATGAAGAGAATGCCCCTGCTTAGCGGCATTAAATGGAAAAATAGGCTTGTACAAACATTACAGGGTGCCCTTGTCTACTTTATTAATTGAATCTGACACTGCAAGTTCTTTCTCTTTCCCAAAGTCAAAATGATCATGAAAGGTAAATGTTTTGAATAGATTTGGGAAATTGAAGAAGCCATGACAATACAGTTAAAGATACAATAGAGGCCTTCCAGAATTTCTTCATAGAATGCCAAGAATGATGAGAGGGGGAGTATTTTGAGGGGAATTATTGGCAATATGTCTTTTACTGTAATACATTTTTAAAAGTGTTAAATGTTCACCAAATGTTTTTAAATTTTTTTTTATTTTAGAGAGAGTAAAATCAAGCAGAATAAAACAGAATAAGGCCAATTAAAACCAGACAGTGTAAGTGACACAGGATTTCAAAACAAGGTAATAGGAAATCAACAGTGGTTACCATGATGCCTTTTGTTGTCTTCAAAATAGCTGCCAATACTTTCAGACATAGTAAAATAAAACAAAACAGAAACAGAATAGAACAAATGAAAACAAAACAATGAATGCAATACAGGACTTCAAGACAATATAATAGTAAATCCAAAATGGCTACCATAATATATCTTGCTATCTTCAAAATAACTGCCCATGCCATCAGATACAATAAAATCAAACAAGATAAAACAGAATAAAACCTAACCAAACAAAACAATGAGAATGATACAGCATTTCTAGACAAGATAATAAGGAACCGACAATGGCCACCACCTTCAGAAGGAGATCCCCTTTAGATGGCTACATTGCATATTTTTATCCTCTGAATAAATGGTTAGACTACTGGCTTTAGGCCTGCAAAGTACAGTGAAACAGTAGACAACACAAGGATTAAGTTGTATTTTACCTTTTTAACTATCATCACGGCCTGTGTTTCTCTGGATCAGCTGGCCGCTTATGGGCGGGGAGGAACGTTGACTCTTCTTGTCTCTCTGCCCACATGCCAGAATGGGCTAGCATCTGGCCCTCTCCCAGTCAGCCTGTGCATGGTACCAACTCATAGGAGGTCTTAGCTTCTTATTGACTTCCTGATCTCCTCCCCTACCCAAATGTTTTGATCATACCTTGTATATGACAGCCACCATAGTTCCAAGCTTGTTCCAGTGACTCATAGATCATCAGAATTCCAGATTTTAATTTGTAAGTGGGCGGAAAGAACCTGAACATTGACCAGAGGCTTTTACTGGTCAGAGCCTAACATACTCAGATGCTGAGGGAAAAGGATCTCTAGAGCTTAGAGCCTGGGAAAAAAATTTAGATGGACTTTGTATCATCAGTTAGGATAGGGCACTTCAGTGGTCTCTTCATTCATCTTGGGTTTTGTACACTTAACTATGCTCTAATCTTTGTAGCCAAAGGATTTAAAATGGCATCGTGGCTTTCCACAGCACACTGGGTATTAATGTCTGGCATTAGAACCATCTACATGCTACTACTGGAGACACTGAGATAATTTGAAACCTGTAGCAAAAGTAGCAAGATGGAGTCTCTCCATTTGACATGGCTTTTCCAAATACAGTGACACAGATGCCAAAACTCAAGTGGTTATGGAAAGATGCTCTGAACTATTTGGATACCAGACTTTATATTTACAAGCTTTGTAATATAGCATAAGCATAAGCATAAACATGTTAGCTAAATTTCTCAGCCTCAATAGCCTCACCTGTAAAATGTAAAACAATGCCTACCCACCTGGCTTGTGATAAAGTGACATAATGTACACCATGTATATACCAATGTAAATGTCCAGGTTGATTTTCTTCTTCTTTCTACCCACTCATCTTATCCTTCCATTTTTTTTACTATAGCTTATACTAGCATATTATGAAAATCATAATCTTCTCTGTATTTCTTCTGAAAAGACTATAAAAATCTAGCATCTCTAAAACTGACATAATTATTTAGAATCTTGTTAATGGTGTTTGTGAAAACTGTGCCAAAGAGTAGGACATTCTCATCTTACCCAAAAGCTAGATGTAGCTAAGAAAAGGGAACAACCCAGCCTGAGTGTATGCAAGCTAAGGAAGATCAACAGCACTAACAGAAGCCAAGCAATTTCTCCTCCAGGGCATATGCAAGCGGACAGAGGTTAAAAGAATCGGATGTGTTTCCCAGACATCTGTTGCTCTCAGGAGTTTGCAGTGTTCATCCTTGTTTCAGGGATCAGAGTGCCTAATTGCTGTGGGCAGCTACAAAGACATCTAATCAATGGAGGCAGAAATAAATTAGCAGACAAGCTGCTCCAAATGGGATGCGCTCCGCCGGTATTCTGTAATTGCCAGAGTTGGATTCCCATCAGACAAGATATCCCTGAGGTAGTGGAAAGTTTTTTGTATCTGAAGTGAATAGGGGCCCAGGATAGAAAAACTGCTAGAAAATGAGGAAAATCAAATACAATGCTGTAATTTTTAATATAGTCTTTGAGTTAAATTTTGTTTGTATTCCAAAGTCTTTGTTTCTTTTGATAAACCTATGATATTTTGTAAGAAGATGATAGTGATGTCTGGAACAAAGTCAGGGGTAAAGGAGAGTTAAAATGTGTTCTAAGTTATAGATAGATGATTGATGATGTAAATTTGGAACTTTATGATTTGAAAAGTGACTGTCATAAGAGAATGCAATTATTTTATCCCCTTTCACATACAATAGATTTGATTGAATTCTAAACAGGGATATGATGACTTTTTTAGCAAAATAAAACCCTTGAACAAGTGTATGACACTCCCACGATGATCATTCTGAACAAGTCCCTCATCTGAATGTACAAGTGTGAGTATGAAGGTACAGAAGTTTGGAATCAGTGAGGTTGTTGGAATCTCAAACCTAATTACAAACTATGTGGTTTGGGAAAAGATTCTTAGTTTCTGAGTTCTGATCTTTAAAACATGGAAAATGATCCTTCCCTACTTCATAAGGTTGTTTTGAGGCATAATGTAGATATTTATATTAAAAACTTAGTTTTATTGAATGAACTAGACCCATTTCCTCTAAACATCTTTCTCCAAATCTTTGTCTCTCAACACCCCTAATTACTCTTCTAAGAGGCACTCAACAGATACCCTCCATTGCCTCAGTCTTCCTGAACTCAAAGTAAATATCAAATCATGAAGAAATGCTAAGGGTGGTATGTGTTAGGGTTAGATTTTGTTCAGACTGTGGCATGGGTGAAGGTGGACTTTGGCATACTAGCTTTTTCCTGGAGCAGGTACTGATCATGGTCTACTCAGTGCTGTTCACCCCATTTGTCATCTTGACTTCATAATAGGTCGATTTGCCTTCTTATTGGGATGGGTGAGACCTTCCTCTCCAACCTTAGGAGAATGAGCCATGGTTACTCAGTGTCCAGAGCAACCTCATATCATTTGTCAGTCATTGGTCTAATGGAAGGCAAGTGATCCAGTTTTAACCAATCAGGTTCAAGGCGAAGTCTTCCTGAAGCTTGTGCTAAGGATTTTGTTTTCCTGGTAAAAGACCCACACATGGCTTGTATACTGCTTCCCTTTCCTTTTATTTTCAAAGCGGAAGTGATGCCTGAAGCTGCCCTAGTTATTTTGAGACCATGTGGCAATAAACACCAGGATAAAAATCCAGTAACCAAAGATAGATAGTCTGGGGTACAGTGGTCAGAAAGAGCTTGAATTTTTAATGATGTGATAAAGTCCTAAATTGTTAGACTTTCAGTTAAGTACGATGAATAAATGCCTGAAATCACTCTTATTTGGGGTTTTTGTTACTTGCAACTGAGAGGATTCTTATCTGATATTCCTCCCTTTTGGAGAGCGTTCCTTTCAGAAGTGTCCTACTGCAATGTTTCTTGTACACCATTGCTATCTTTTTGCCCAGCTGATGGTCAAGGGGTACCTACTAAGATATTTTTGATTATCATTGAATTAGCTGGATTTAAGAAATGACTTTTTCAAAAAGTATTTGCATTTTAACATACTTTTCCTATAAACAAAGAAATTTCCTAGAAACAAAGACATGAAGCCATGATGGCAGAATGATGGATCTTGGGACTAATACTTTGCTGAGGGCTAGAAGCCTTCCATACCCACATGTAAGTGATCACTTGATCTAACTATGCATGTTTACCTAAGCTGCTACTTACTCAAAGTGTGGCCACAAGCAGTGCTGGCAGTTTGGATTCTACTGTAAAAAAAGCAAAATCTTACACCTTCAGCCAGATCTACTGAATCAGAATCAACATTAAAAAAATCTCTAAATGACACAGATTCACATTTATTAGGAAGCACAGGCCTGGATGTAATGGAATTAATAGAATTAGAAAAAGCTCAATTCTCTACTACCAGGTGAATACATCAAAACATAATATGACAAGGAAAAGTTCTCATATTGCCTTTTTATTTAGCAGTAGAGATCTGCAGTAAACTCAACTGTTGAGTGAATTAACAATTCTTTCAGAGTTATCTGCACATGGAAAACAGAACTACCCAACAAATCCCTTGTTTCAAGGTTATATCTTATTTTTAATACAGACAAGGGCTGAGCAGACACTGAGAGGAGAGAGATGGAAATAGTGATGGTGTGGTATAAGGAAGGACCTACAGGACTGGGTGTGGACACAAGTGATGGATCCTCAGAGCTCAATTTGTTCCCTTTTGCAGCTTCTGTAAAGACCCAGAATCTCATTATTGGCAGTTCCTGGTGATCAGGCAATGAGAGTTATCCACGGCAATAAAAAAAATCATCAATTTGTATGAGATTTAACAATATCAAAGTTAATTTACATGAAATATGTAGCTATTACACAAAGCTTCCTTGGCAAGTTCCAGGGAATATTCTCTCTATAAAAAGCTTCATGGGAACTCAAATTGTAATCAGAAGTCATCCCACTCATTAATCAGGAAGCATCCTTATCGCTTAGACTAGAACTCTTAGAGGTTCCCTTGCTCTCCTCCCAAGGCAGACTTACATGGGAGGCAAAACTGAAACCAGAATGCTTTGTGTTCATGGAATTAAGATAAGGAGGTTTAGAGATGCACTAATAATATCAGGCTAAAATGGTCAGGCTTATACTTCTCAACACCAAGATGGTCCTGGATAAAGGGAAAAAGTGAAGCATAATTGCTAAAGCTCTCCATCCCTGAAAGGTCAACATTGATCAATATTCATTCTCCTGTGTTTCCAATTTCTATGGGGATGATTCCTGATCTCTATATGTTTTTTATACTTTTAGTCATGCCATAAACAATAATGTTTCCTAAACATGTTGCCTATTTTGCTGTGATTTTTATATCCCTCTAATAACCTAATATCTATTGATCTTACCATGTAACACAGAGAGGCAACATCATTTCACTCATTTTCTAGTTCTTACTGGTCATGTCACAGTCACCTTAAGTACACAGACAACAAAGTACAGTCTCCATTTTACTTCCTGCCACTAATGGATACATGGCAGCTCCCAACTGTGTCTTTCTTCAGAGTGCATTACAGGATGCCTAATTAATTGATCCTCTCAACTCTTGGAAAATATAGGAAAGTCCTGGGTGACTGGAGCCTTTGGGTCATTTCTTCCACACAGTAGTATATTGCATTCCTTCTATACAGTAGTGTTCATGTGTTTCAGAATATGGTAAAAGATGGAACCCTCAGGATAGTGCAGAAGCCCTGGATATCAGGGTACCATTATCTATATGTAGGCAGCCTTGGACAGACCATTTCCCTCTCTGAAGATATCAGTAACTTTGCCAGGTGGACCAAAGCACACTAAATGCTGAACCAACAAAGTTGCTTACATTCAGCTGGACTCAGAAAGCTTCAGCTTCAAGCTCCAGGTACTGCAGACCTTGCAGATGGGAGCTAAATGGACCATGGTGAGGGATTACTGGGTTGAAGATGCAGAGACCAGGTGGGTCGTGGGTGTGCCATAGCAGAAATAAGACCCATTTTCCTTGCAGTGCTTATTTTCCAATCTTGGAAGGCTCCAAGCAAAGACTGACTGATAGCAGTGCCTAAAGAGAGCAAAAACAATGAGTCAGTTATCCACTCACAAGAAGAAAAGTTTAGAGAAGAACTTGACACATCTGGAGGCTGTGATCAGAGTAACAGACCACTTCATCTCAGGTTACAACCAGTGATGTGGTTACTAACTTTTTGTAAGAAAGTGTTCAGATTCTATGAGCTCTAGTTTATTTTTTTTTTAACTTTGGATTTTTTTTCCTGCCTTCCAATACTTTTGAAGCACCAGAGCAGCTTTTTAATGTCCTAGATAAAGCCAATCGCTTTTTCTATTATTAAATGGAAATAGTGTCTAATATTCATTTCAGACAGTTTTTTTCTGGCAGAATTTGCTGCTGTCTACATACAGACATTTCACTATATTCCTAGTCACTGCTGGTGAAATCCCTTGTGTTCTCTTGCATTTAGGAAAGTTTCAAGACAGTTTGATTTTGGTGTTATTGTATTTGTTTGCTAATACAACACAGTACCATACAATGGTGGCTTAAACATTAGAAATCTATTTTCTCGTGATGTGGGAGTCTAGAAGTACAAGATCAAGATGGTAGCATGTTTGGTTCCTCTGAGACCTCTGTCCTTAGCTTGGTGATGACAACCTTCTCCCTGTGTCTCCACATGGTCTTTTATCTTGTGTCTTAATATTGTTTTGTGCTTGTGTCTTAATATTCTTTTCTTACAAGGTCACATATCCTATTGAATTTCAGTCTACTTTAATGACCCAGTTTTAATTTAATACTTCCTGAAATGTTCTATCTCCAAATACAGTTACATACCAGCAGTTGGGACTTTTGTATATGAATTTTGAATGGACTGTAATTCAGTCCATAGATGTTTCCAGTAGCACTGAGATAAATATAAGTCTGAACTAGTCTTTTGGGGTAAAAAAAGGATGTAGCAGATACCTAGCTTTGAACAACTATGAGAGGAGTTTGTGCACATGTAAGTACATACACATTAATTAATAGCAGTTAACTAGTAGTTTATAGTTTACAGAGTTTAGTTAGTAGTTCACATGATTTTAGAATAGAATAGGCTCTTGGGAAGGACATTTTCTTTTATGCCATTATATGATAGAGAAGAAACTGAGCCCCAAAGGTGTGATGTGTCCAAATTTCCACAACTTGCATCATCTGTGGAACATGGTAACCCAAGAGTGTGAAATATAGCCAGAATAAATTATTCAGCATTTGTATTCTTGCATATAAAACAAAAGATACAAACACTGCTATCTTCCTTGTGGTCAGGAAATATTTTTATGGGAGAAAGCCTATTTATGGTCATATAGTTTGGTCACTTACCTCTAATGACTTCTCTTCTTGAGTTCTGGAATATTCCCAGGCTGCATCTCCAGTACTGATGTGGTTGCCAGTTGAGATGATTCTGTCTGCTCCAGGCCCAGAAGCAGCTTCCTGTTCCTGGCTGTCTGGTCCCAGTATGGCAGCCACAACTGCCTGTGATACTCCAAAGCTAGTGACAAATCACAGGTCAATGAACCCAGCTACCTTAGTTGCTCTACCATAACCCTACTATTGGTTTATCAGAAGCAGAAGCAGAAAGAGAGTTGTTTTACCTCTGTGGTTCAGATATTACCCACATCTATCCAGGAGATAAGTTAGTTTCATTATAATAAAATAGAATATTGTGTTCTAATTGATTCAAAACTCTAGGTATGAGAAGTCTGGGAAACATAGATTTTAGCTTTTTATGCTTCTCAATACAGGGAGACCCATAGGAAGAGATAGAATGCATTGAGATTGCCAGTCTGCAGTATCCAGCAATTATACCTTTGGTTTTATGGATTTTGACCAGTAGAGCAAATTAACTAAAAAGCCCTGGAACTCTGAACAAATCTGGTCCACTGGCTTTTTTTTTGTAAATATAGTTTTATTGGAATACAGTCATACTTATTTATCTACATGTTGTCTCTGATTGCTCTTATGTTCCAATGCCAATGTGCAGAAATTACGACGGAAACCTTCAAAACTGGAATTATTTGTTACCTGGCCAAATATAATAATGAGGCCTTCCTTGTAAAGCCTCTCGTGCAGTTATGTGAAATCGTATTGTTATTGGATGATGTGGGGACCAGTAATGTTTTCCATGTTCTTATTTATCCTGATCCATAAATTGGTCAGGGCAATTAGTGGATCTGAAATATTACCATTTATTGCAGGGAAGAAATGAGAAAAAGAAAAGAAGAAAAATAAAAGATAGAGAAGTGCAAAAGAAGTAGTCAGGGAGGAAAAGGTGATTTGAAAGAAAAAGAGAGGGTATGTCATATAAGAACAGACCACTGCAAGAATAAGAGGGCCATGGCTCCAAAGTCAGTTGGTGCCAGCCTTTCATATCTTGTTTGATACTTCATCCAGGTGGTTCAAATTGATCTTGTGCTAGAAGATTGATACCAGGCGCCTTCTTCAGCATGTTCACCTCTCAGAGGATTGACTGTGAGTGCTTGGCTTGATCTCATGTCAGGCTTGGGTGCTACTGTTCTGCACCCATGCTTAGTGAGCATCTTCCGTTGGTAGGTCATGCCCAACTGCTCCAGCCACATTGCCATGCCCTAGCCTCCTACTACAATATGACTAGTTGTGGTCCGAGGAGCTATGAGTACAAGTGTTACATAGACCACTTTCACATGTTGGCTTTAGGTATTAGGGGTATGTGTGTGCTTCTACCCTTCTTGCTGCTTCCTATAAGCTTGGCAAACTTTCTATAAAAGACAGATAGTAAATATTTTGGGCTCTGGGGGCCACCGAGTCTCTGTTGCAACTACTCAGTTCCACCCTTGGAACATAAAGACATCTGTAGAAAAGACAAAAATAAGTGAGTGTGGCTGAGTTCCAGGGAGACTTTATTTACAGGACAAATGTCATCTGAAAGCTGAGTTCCAGGGAGACTTTATTTACAGGACAGATATCATCTGAAGGCTGCAGACCCCTTCCCTGAGAGATGTCTAAGGAACACAAGGAAGGAACTTGGGTTCCTGAGTTACAACATGGGAAAAAACTGTCTGCTATCCTTGACTGTCCCTATAAAGATTGAATCACGAGGAAAACAAACAAATAAACATTTTAAGTATTAAAATCCACTATTTGATTTTCTTTGCTACTATAGCTTACATTTATGAGTTACTAACTGGGATTGTGAATGCTATCCAAATTAGGAAGATACTTTTCTAATATTTGCTTAACATGTTTTTTCTAACATTTACCATCAAATGTTCCCTGAGCACATCTCATGAGCTGGACTCTGCAGAACACAAATAAGGCATGAAAAGATGAAGAAGACATGCCCTGCCCTTTAATGAACAACACCTGTGTTAGAACTTGCTGGTAGGTTATAATTAGGTGTGAAGTCAGTGACTTGTAATTTATAATGTAAAGCTTTGAGGTTTGTGCATTGTCATGGATCCCCCAAGAGCAACCTTGGGCTCAAAGATGTGCTAAGAGGAATCATAAGACTCAGGAGTTGTTATGTTTTGTTAAAGTAAAAAAGTACAGATTAAAGTCAATAAGGAAAAAGCCTGAGGTAGAGTGTAGGAGACACATAGACAAAGCTTGTAGTTGTTTTCTCTGAATGGAGTCACATAGCAACATATTTCATCTCCCAGCAGTGACAACAGCAGTGTTGCAAGTCAGGCAAGCTCCCCAGCCTTGGTATCCAGGGATTTTTATCATGGGTGCATTACATAGCCATTGAGTTCTAAAGTGACTGACTTCAGTTATTCAGTCTCCAGCTCTCAGAGCAAAAGCAGGCATTCTCTATAAATTGTTCTTAACTTAAACTCATATCCTTACAGCATGGCTGTGGCGTCAGGCATACAAAATCACTCTTATCATGTAGCATATCTCAGCAGTTCAATATCCTAAGAGGTTATTTTTTTGAGGCATGGGTAGGTCCCAAAATTGGCCTTTCTTGGGGAATGTGGGTGGCTTGAATAACCTACAGCTGCCGAGTTAACTCTTTCTTTGGATTGTGTCTTTTAATATTACTAAGAGCTGATTGCAGGTTACCCCTTTTTCTTTTTTTGTATGCTTTCTTGCCTGGGATAGAAGGCAAGATTCTAACAGAAGTATGTATAGAGCATATGGCTGTTATCTTTCATGAGGGTGAAAAAATGGTTGACAATTTATAATTCTGGAAGTGGCTGTATACCCATAAACAGGTGAATGAATAAACAAAATGCATTACCTACATATAATGGAATACTACTTGGCTATGAAGAATGACAAATTTGAGACATTTATAGGAAAATTGATGTACCTGGGAAACAATGTTGAGTGAAGTAAAGCAGATACACGAGCTTGAAAACCATATGATATACTTCATTTGAGTGAGGTAAAGTAAAATAAAATGTAAAAAAGTGGATAGAAAGAGACAAGGGACAGATTTCATATAATAGGGAAATGGTTCAAGGAAGCAAGGTGAGAAAGGGAAAGGGGAAGGGAAGGGAAAATGAGAGGACTAAAGATATGCCATGTACAGGAACCTAGTAACTCTAATCACTGTAAACATGAAAACCCATAACATGTGCTAAGACAAATAGTATCAACAGATACAAAAAAGATGATTGGGGAATGGGGTTGGGGCAAAGGAAGGGGAATAAAAAAGACAAGCTGTAATATGTACAAGTAACCACTGCCCAAGATGATTGTAAACTTCATGAGTTACAAACATACTAACAACAACAACAACAAAAACCAAGAAAAATGCCCGCATACTAGAAAGAATAAAATAAGAGCACATAAGACAAACAGTAAGGACAGATACTATCCAAGCTCAAATGAGGAGTGCTCTCCACTTCTTGGAAAGATTATGAAAGATTTCAGTAATGAGAAAGCTTGCAACTGCCTTTGATCTTGATAAGACTATGACAGAAAGAGTTAGGTGGTATAATAGGAATATTTAAGACAATGCAAGAGGAGAAAATGATATAAAGACATTGAAGCATGAAAGTTAGTGTGTGTTCAGTGTACAATGAATAGCCCCAATCAGCTCTAGTAGGAAAAGATTGAAAAACTAAGTGGGAGTCATATTATGGAATGCTTTTGGTAATGGGCTTATAATTTTCTGTTGAAATCATGATGGAATAGGGGAGGCTTGGGCGTTTAAAAGCTTTCATACAGTGGAATGATTTGTTCAGATCTATGGTTGAGGAAAATCCTTCTGCAGGAATTTGATGGACTGAAGTTTGAAGAAGGAACACCTATAACAGAGCTATCATGAACAACAATAGGGAGAACCTGAACTATGGTTGTCAGTATAGATAGAAGAGACTAGGAAGAATAGAAAGAATTCATGTACACAACACATGAGACTTAACTCTTTTAAGAATCTGGCAAGTAATGGCATGTAAGAAGGATGAATGGAAGAGACTGGTGGCCACCCATGTTCCAAGGTTTGGAGTACACAGTGACTGGGACGATTGTGTTGCTACTATAGAAAATCGCAAAAACAGAAAATAGGCCCTAGAGTATATTTGAAGAAAGTTTGGGGTGGAGTGGTCATGGACAATGCATTAGTTTTGGTAAGTGAATGTGGGATGCCAATAAAATATCCAAATCATGTCCATCAGGGCACCTAAAAATGGATCTGTAGTTTGGGAGAGGGCTACATGTCAGCGAGTCCTTGGCACAGAGGCTCTGTGGAAATGAATGACATTGTCAGGTAAGAGAACATCAAAGGAGAGGAGAAGCTGTGGGTGCCAGTCTCTAGGAGACAGCCAAGAGAAATGCTGAAAAGCAGAGAAGAATCAAATTGAAAGCCAAGGAGGAAAGCAAATCCCTTGCAGGACATGTCCCCGAGACAAAGCGAGATGCAATGGAGGAAGATTCCTGAGCCTATCTGTCAGCAAAGCAAAGCAATTCTGGATGACCTTAAAGAGAGCAGTGGCCAAATTTCAGGAATTAGGGAATAAGTGAGTACTGGGAAAGTAGGGGAGAAACTTCCTTTTCTGGGGAGAAGCAAGAATTCTTATAGATGAGATGGTTGGGTGGGAGGGACTTGGATCTGACACAGGGATGGGTCACCAAATACAAATCGCTGAGTAGGTACCCCAATATTTTGAAGAAAACTTAGGAAAACAAGCCCCCAGTGCCCCAGAAGATGTTTCTCTCTCACATGAAACTGGGAGATAAGGTCCCTCTAAATGCTGGTGACACTGAAAATCTCAGACTACGAGGGAATCATCCCACCATCAATTACTATCTGGGCACTCTTTACTCACACGGAATTTGGCAGGTCTTTGGGTGCTGTGTTCCAGCCCAGGATCTCTTCAGATTAAAGAGCTGTTATAACTTTCTGTTTATTTTAGAAAAGATTAATGGCTCTTCCTCCTCCTCCTCATTTCTCAGGGACAGACTTCAATCTGTCTAGAGTGAGTCATTAAATATATTGGTCCAATCACTCTGGCTACAAGATTACAGATATAAAACCATCCGATTTTGACAAAAAGCAGCTGCAGCCTTTCTTCTCAGTTTGCGTTCACAATCACATGTGGGTAGAGACAGATAGGGAAAGTGAGTGGTAAGTGTTCCACGATGGAGACGCAAGCCCTCCATCCTAATCTGCGATCTTGTCAAGTGCTCCAAATTGTTGGAAGATTTCTCTCAAGGAATTCATGTAATTAACCCACTTCAACCAACTCTTACTAGCTCCTGCCATAAATACTGTGAACCTAAATAAGAATATTTATTTTCAAGAAGTTTACAGCATACCATGATAAGTGAAAACCCACCAAGAACTCAGGCTATTGTAAGTACTATCTATGGTAGAGGTGTCTGAAGATAATGTAGAAGGGGAGCTCAGTTCTCAGGCAAGACTTTCTGGCAGAGGAAGTGTGTGCTGTGCTGATGCTGAAGGAACCTTGACAAGTGTCTGTGCAAATGCATGTACACATACTAGTACACATGAGTTTACAGGGGTTAACTAGAGGGAAAGTGAAGCATTTGGGGGAAAATTGTTTTTTTCTTGAGATCTAGGGTATAAAATTTGTGAAGGAAGTTACAAAAGAGATGTCTAAGAAAGTAGACTGAACCCAAATTATGGATAGATTACATACAAGGCTAAGGAAATTGAATTTTTTTTCTATAAGAACAGCGTCATCAACTTTCAATAGAGAAGTGACATTATCTGCAAACATTTATAGCTGGCAATAGAAGCACAGTGGGCTTATAGGTTCTCAATCCTTGCCTCATTTGAATCAGGTTTCCCTATAAGCCCACAGAAGCAGAGATTTATTCCTCTTAAATTAGTAAGAAAATATCATTGAGAACTCTCGCTTTACCAAGAATCATGAAACCACCTTATTAAACCACAGAGACACAGAACAAGTGAGAAAAATTCAATGCTCATGTGGCTCCTGGCCCAAAAACAATGTTAATCCTCCTTGCTGTGCCTCAAGGGCTCCACCTCCACGGAAGGAGCCTCAAGTCTATACCTGAATATAGAGAAGGTATGTGGGTGGCCAAGGGGCTTTTAGCATGGCCAGAAGACCAAGTCAGGAGCCTGATGTACAGATGATGGGCCTCTCAGAAGCTTCCTGGATAGATGGACACAATGAGGAGAAGTGTGGGATCTCTTCAGGGCTACCTTGCTTTTGCAAGCTAAAAGGAGAAGGGTAGGAAAGACACTTCAAGCCTGCTTTTAGTGCAGCAATTTATAGTTTATAGATGAGGTTAGTCTAGGGAAGACAACTGCTGTATAGCTGTGCAAAATGAATACAGGTGACTTGTGCCTAGATTACCTGCATCCTGCTTGCCTTCTCCTTGTGGAAGATTCCTCATCATCTTTGTCTCATAATTTGTCCTCTTTCTTTTTTGTCTTCTGGAGGATAAGATATAGTTTTAACTGCAAGAGTAGACATAGACACCCGAAACAGAAGCACTCCTTATGGTAAGAACCTCAAGATTGTAATTAAATGTTGGCAGTATCACTGAAGTCAAAGAAACAATCACATTGGAACAAAGATTGTGCTAAAATAATCCAGAATGAAGAAAAGCTTTTTAAAGAATTAACTACAGTGTGCATAAATTCATCTGCATTTTGTTCAAAAGGCAGAAGGTTAGAGGTGACACAACTTTCATTTATAGTGTGCTCAAATGGGGGGTTTCTCAATTGGGAGCTTATGCTAATTTGGAAGTTCTGTGTCATGCAGCATTTCTCCATTTTGCTGGATGCCCAGTATCCCTGGCCCCTTCCTCCTAAGTGCAATCCCTGTTACTCTGGCATAAATCTCAAAAAGGTGCAGAGCATCACATTTCTATGTTTCAGAATGCCTGTGCACAACTTACTACTTCTTCTAATTGGCATAGCCATTCCAAACATTTGCCTCATCTCTACTTTCAGATAATGATCTGAGAGATTCAAACCGGGTTTCTATCTTTCTTATGTCACAGACAGGCGTGCTGGTGATTCTCATAATCACCTAGGCTGACTCCTAATTCAGGTCCTCTTCTATAATAGTGTACTGCCTTTCAGTGGAAACCTGCACCACATTACAATCAACTAATAAAGAATCCCCTGAGGTTTTGTTGTTACTAGGTGTGTTTCTAGTTTTCTAAGAAGCACAGACTTTGTTAAATGTAGGACCCTTCTGCTGACGTTCTTGAGGGAAGCTTGGAGGTAGGAACTGACGGGAGGACGATGGAACTCCCAGGGACAATAAAGAAAGGAGGGGGAAAGGAGAGAGCCCCAAGGGGGTCTTGAGAAACCTTGAAGTACATGGCAAGATCCACCCACACACTGTCAACCTTGTATCCCAAACCTTCAGTATGCCGTATTACTCATGAAATGCTCAAAGAATGAGTTGTTTGTATAAAATGTTGAAGGGTTGAGTCTCACACTTGTGTTGAGAAAGACTGATGCTGAGACAGTCACGTAGACCCAGGAGCCAGAGGCAGGAGGGACCATGAATAACCCACTGTGAGAACCATCAGGACTCAAGGGCAGGGCCTGGGATGCTCACAGGTATGGAACCTGTGGGTTCATCTTTGATGGCAAAAGCATAGGTTCACATTTAGCCCCAGGCAATTTAAATGAAGGCTGGTGGGCTCTACCCTACTTTCTAGAAATTATAGCAAGGAAAAGCAATTTATGGCAAAGACAGACCAACTTGAAAATTTCCCCAAAACAATATGAAGATCTGTAGTCTTAGTTAAGGAAATTCATGAAACTTTTTTTTTTTTTTTTGTGCCAGGGATTGAACTCATGACCTTGTGCTTACCAGCCAGGCACTTACACCTCTGAGCTAAATCTCTGGCCCTCATGAAATATTTTAAATGAGCAATGATTTATTTCTTAACCTGATTAGTTCTAAAAGAGGAATTATCTAAGTAGAGTTAAAATTGGTTAATGTGGGACATGATATCGAATCATACATAAACATCTTGAAGTTTATGTCTTCATGCCTCATGGTCACAGGCAGGATGCCCATTCATTCTAGGCCAATGGCTCCTTCAAGGCAATCAGTGTTCCAAATAGTTATGAATTTAAAAAAACACCATCAGCTGGATTTTGTTGCCTTCTCCTCTCTTGATGCTTCCATGGAAGGTCTCTCTACTTCCTTTGGGTCCCTATAATCTTGTACACTCTGTTGCCCCAAGGCAGGCTTTGTTCTGACATACACCTAACACAATTAGTCAGTGGCTGACTCTCACTCAGATAATAATAACCATAATGATAATACTAAAGCAGGAAGGCATTGTGCTCTTTGAAGATGAACTTGAGGGACATGACATCTCAAGAGGAATCCTGTAGGAATAAGTCTGGGATCCTCAGCCTTGGGCAGAGGTTGCCAGTCACAACCATCAAGGAAGCAGGAACATTCTACCAAGATTTCTGACCTCAGTGTCTCTGAGTTTCTTTTGAAACCAGTTTAGAATCTAAGGTTTTACAAACATATGACAGAAGACAGCTACTCCTTAAGGAGGCAACTTGCAGGGTTCCAGAATTTAAAAAGGTTCACAAAACATCCTAAAAGTAACAGTAATAAGTTTAGACACAGCATAAAGCCTACCAAATAGTTTCCTTAAGTGTGTAAGAGAGTGCTTACAGGATGCAATTAGAGCTCTAAAATAATAAGAGAAACACACACAAAACCTTAACCTAAAATCTTTAGCTAACTCCTCTATATTTGCAAGTGACTCTTTCCACACTTTAAAGCATGAATTTGAAAATTTTATGGCATGGTAGGCCTCCCCAGCCATTTTTTTTAGCTAATATAAAGTCATTCTAGTAAGTATTAACAGCCTCCAGTCATTAGGGGTAGGGCAGAGTGGAAGAACCTGTATGATCTTACTCTGCCATCTTGATAACTGGAGTTTCGTTATAATGAAAAAAAAAAAAGGATTTAGACAGTATCCTCACAACGCAGCATGCAAACATTTATTCACCAGAAGGTGCAAACTAATCTTAAACCTCATCTGTGGGGGTGGGGAAATGCCCTGGTTTTTACCTTCTGTACAGTATTTCCCTATAAAAGACTTAGCTGGATTTAACATGAATGTATTCTTATGTAGGTGTTCAGGTTTAGGCATAGGTCCTCTGAAAAGTGGAAGGATGTGGAGTCAGCCCTTACATCTTGCAAGCTCATACCATTCATTTCAAGAAAGCTGAGCTTGTCAGATGTTTATTCACCATTCAGGAAAGGACAATGGTTCCTGTAACACTAACTAACCAGTGGCCTGGTTTGAGTAGTACTTATTTCATCAGTGAGAAAGTGTTCTCAGTATCCCTTATATTGATTTTTCAGTCTCCTGGGATAGGCTTATTAAATTATGTTTAAGATGCTAAGTTTTGAAGATGTTGATTCTGGGGTACTTCTTCTGTTGGTTTACCCCCTCTGGGAGTAGATCTTCAAAACAGTATGTTTTAAATGTTAGCAAACTGCTCTGAGAAGAATTAGAATTAGCTTGTATATATACCTGTATTGTAGTGTTTCAATGGAAGCGTTTTAAAATAAAATACCACGCAGGCAATACACAAGAACAATGAAAAAGCAATAGAGAGGGAAGAGTTGGAAGCAACAGATATAGTCTCGATGAACTCGTTTGTAACTTTCAGTTCCAGAGCATGAATCTTGCCTCTGTGGATGTTGACTGCCCTGTAAGGACAGGTTGTCTTCCTTGGAGATTTTATAAGAACGAAAGCTTGATTGCACATTTCCAAAGCTTTCTGTTTTGAGGTCTAGGATAAAACATACATCAGTATTCAGAGTTTTCAGAACCTCTCAAAGAGAGTTTGAAGCAAGGGTCAGAGAAGCAAATCTATTTTTCCATCTGCTTCTACATCTCCACTCTACTTTATTGTTGTTGAAAGGCAATAAAAACTCTAGCAGTGGAAAATCTAAATGTGAAGAAGCCTCTTTCAAGTGTATTACCAAAATCCTACTGCCCAGCCAATAATGATGACTCCTTCTGAAAGATAAGACTACCAGTATTTTAGACATTTTCCTGAATTTGCAAAACTGTAACTCCTGTTGCATCTATTCCTTTATGGAACAAAGATCTTTTATGGAATAAATCAGTGTGCATGCAAACACATGTGCATATGTGCACACACAGAGTGGTAACTTTCCTTGATACTGTAAATTGAGATTTAAAATTAGACAATTGGATTAAAAACTATTTTCACATTAAACCTTAATAGTTGTAAAATATTGCACAGAAAACACGAACTTTGATATCAAGTTGCTTTTGTGGAAAACAATTCAACTGGCCTTCTGAAGCAAGGCCAGCAGATTGCTGTAGCTGCTGGTTTCAAACAGGAGCCTAAAGAGAATTCTTTCTGTGGTCTGTTGGCCATTTCAGAATTTTGGAAATGGAATGGTCAATTCATCAGAAAGAAATAGCAGGTGAGTATGGCAGACTTTAGGGGGCCTCAGGGGAGAGACCCTTGCACCTCGGGACCTGCACCATGTGGTTGACTCGGGGTGCCAGGAGAACAAGAAGCTCCTCCCCTCTCTGGGGTGCGGCTGTGAGTGTGGCCGACTTTTGGCGGCCCAAAGGAGAGAGGCCCTGGCACGTCGGGACCTGCACCATGCGGTTGACTCGGTTGTCTCGGGGTGCTGAGACAACAAGGAACTTCTCCTCTCTCTGGGGGGTGCCTGTGATCCTACCGGCAAGCGGGCTGAGAATCAGACATCTCATGTCGTCCTGTCCCCTGTCCTGTGTTCCCCTCCCCATAGCAAGTGGGAGCCAGTTAACTACACATCTTGTGAAAAGATTGGATATGTTATTTAGTATGAGCTCCCCATATGCAAAGATATGGACAACCATTTGGAAGAAAACAAGAGACAATATGACAGATAGTGAAGATCTCTGGTTGTCTAGCTTTGAAATTTATGCTTTCTTATGTCCCGTTCTGTTCTGTTTTGTTGTGTTTTATTTTACCCCCTTTAAAATAAAATTTTTAAAAAATACAATTAAATTTAAAAAAAGAAAACAATTCAAAGAGACATTTTCATTTTATGCCTTTTTTGAAACAAGGTGGGTTGGAAACGCATACAATGAAATAAATATAGTAATATACTAAATAAATCACCACCTCAGTATTACAAAGTATTTCAGCCTTAGTTTTTCTAGGTTTTTCTCTAGGCAGCTTTGAGCCCTTAGATATCTCATGGCTTCTGAAAAATTTCAGAAATAAATAACAGTGTAATACAAAAGGTAACAAAAGTAGTAACAGTGTTTTGTGGTTTTTGTTAGATTGATCTAATGCATTAGCAGAACCTGGTATTAGTTTACCTGTTGTTAGGATAATTTTTAAAATATTAGACATTTTAAAGAAACAAAATCCATATAGCCAACGAGGCAGTTGTGCAAAGGTGATAGGGTTGGCATTTTATATAGGCTGTGTGGAGAAGACTGGATTGCCTGAATGGTAAAGGCACCAGAAAATCTTCACAGGTGGAGATCAGCAGTGCCAAGAGGGATGTGAACGGCCAAGTTTTCTAGAGTTGATTTTCTCTCACTTTTATCAAAATGGCTCACATCTATACATGTGACAAAACTGTTATCATTTTCTATGCTTGCCAGATATAAAAAGAATGTTAGGGAGCACCAAAAAATGTTAGGGCATTATCACCTGATAGAAGTTATCACCCTAAAATATTGCTAGATATTAACACCTCAGAATGAATTCTTCTAATGAGCTTTTTCCTGTCAGTTGTCTGTGGAGAGGGAACGTGTATCAAGTACATCTTGGTGGGAGAGACGATGGAAAGAAAGGGCTAAGCCAGCCCTCTAAGGAAGGAGGACTTGAGTAGGAGGCCTTAGCAGGAAGCGCAGAGGAGGATTCTGGATGACCTGGAGGCGAAAGGTTCAGCACTGTGACAAGGAAGGGCCAGTCGGAGAGAATGGGAGGCCCTGCGATGGAGATCAGGTTATGCTACTACTTCCCAGACAGCACTGTGGCATTTGTCAAGGTCATGCCCAAAATAAATCAGATTTTATTTCTGAAAGACAGTTTTCATAGGCCAAGTGCTTATTTGAGAGTCCCAAAGAAATGGATTGTTTACCTGGAAGGAGACAGACTTGGGATTTGAGAGTGTTGATGAGTTATCTCAAGTGGAGCCCTCTGAAGGAAAGAGACAGGCCCTGACAGTCTCTGACTGAAGAAACAAAGCTGCCTCCCTCCTCCTCCTGCCTGCTTCCTCTTTCCCTGTTTCCCAACTTCTTGTTCCCATTGTTGTGACTCACAAGTGTCAGCCACTGGAGTGTTCCCCTTCTCCAAGCCCTAGAGATCCCATTGTGAGAGTTTTCTTCTCATCCCCGTCCTCTTAGCACTGGGCATGAATCCAGACATGATCCACTTTTCCAAAGATGCCCCCTGAAGTGCAACTTCCTGGCAGGCACCTTGCATGGGCAAAAATGATTTGCCTCTGAGGACTGTTGCACCAGACGGACAAGCTGAGGTTTATGGTTTTCCACCGAGGGGTTTCACAAAGCCTTGCCAATTCCCCTTTGCCATTGGCCAATTCCCTTTCACTAGCTCTCTCTGTCTGTCATCTGCTTTGTCAGCCAAATCCCTTTTCATTTTTCTCAGCTTCATCTTGGACTCAGGCCTAGTAAAGCCTGTCAAGAAGATTCCTGACGTATGAGGTTTTATGTCTCTCCCGCCACTGCCCTGAGAGGCATGGCTCCTTCTTCACCTCTGTGATGTACTTCAGAGAAGTGTATTTCCCTGTCTTCAGGAGAGCATATGTGACCAAAGCACAGATGAATCTCTACATAGTTATTTTCAAATGAGAATTTAGGTAAAAAGATGTAATGAAGCCCTGGAAACAGAATCCTCACGAAAGAATTGAAGGGGGGGGAGCAAGTGGAGAAAAACTAAAATAGAGACTATCCTTGTACAGAACCAAAAATGTATAGAAAAGATCAACAATTATACCAAAAATGGAATAGTCACTTGAGAATCAGGATGCACTGATTCTTGTCTAAATCCACTGGTCATCCAACTTCTTGTGAATATCCCAGGCTTGTCCCAAACTTCCTTGACTTTTTCTCTTTATTCTGCTGAAAATCATCGCTTACTGTTTCTCAAACATCATCCCTCAGTGTTAGCACAGAGCAGTGCTCACTCACACTAGTAGCACACAGCTTCCTGATCCACCAGAGTGAGCTGGCCAGATGCAGGTCTCTTTCCATGGAATGACCCCATTGCCTATTTGCATGTTTTGTTTGCCTAACCTGACATTTCTGGAGACTTATTTGGTGCCAAGCACTTTACATACATTAACTCATTTAATTCTCATAACAAGAGCATGGTGTAGATTTCATCATTTTCCACTTAATAATAACAACAGATGAAGAAACTTTAAGTTCCCAGTGAGAACTTTAAGCCATTTGCTCTAGGATACATAGACAGAAGAGAATTCTAATTCAGGGATGTTTGGCCAAACTCTGAACCACTACACAGCCACCCTCTCTTCCTTAGGCGAATGAGCTCAAGACTTTAAGGAGTTTGTTTACTGTGTCATTTGGTCTAGAAATACCAGCTTCCCAACTGCCCTTGGAACATACTGCTTTTAAGCCACTCAGCTCAGCAGGAAAATCAGTCCATCTCTTAGTGGCATCCCCAGGTAGGAGCTCTAACCCTTGTCCATTGGTGCTTCTAAGAAAGCTAGGAAATCAAATGCTCAGTGTTTGAAAAGATTTTCTCTACGCATGGCCACGAGTGTTCCCTGGAGCTGGCTCAGGACCTGCTTCTGGTCTGCTGCGTTGCCAATGATAGTTCTCTCTTAGACCATGTTAGTTCTGCAGGACAGGAAGAGGATGTCTCACCACACCCACAGTTCGGTGCTACTCTTAAATTCAGAGGCTTCTCCCTTAGCTGGTCCTGCTCCCAGTGACACCACCTCAGATTCATTCATAAAAGGATAATGTCCCTCAGGAACAGTATCCTCTGATGTTCTCTTTTCGGCCCTGTCTGCCTTATTCTTCCTTCAAGGTAACTTTGTTCCAGGGTCTTCCTCTTCTTCCTGGGCCCTGTGGATGTGGTTACCACACACCCTTCACTTTACCTCTCAGCAGCTGACTCTACAGTGGGGCTTTTATGCCTGCCCTCACAGAGGATCCCCAGGGGCAAATTCTCACTCTACTACCCTCAGAAAAGTTCAAATAGTGCTTTAAAAAAGAAAGAGGAAAAGAAAGAAAAGGAAAAGGAAAGGAAAAAAACTCAAGCTGTATCTCATTCTGCCACAATCATAGCTCAACTTTTAGGGGAAGCCCAATTACTTTCCTGTCCTTTTGCTTTTCTACCTAATTGTTAGATTAATTCCCCTCCCCACTCCCTCTTCACTCCCAAACAATTTGGAGGCTTGACATTCATGGCAGGTAGTCCACTGCAGAGCCCCCTAATGTCTATCTACAGAGCCCTGGAACAGTCTGTCTCTTTTTGTTTGTTAACCATTTTAGGTGCAATAAGGAGTTTATTATGTATTTGTGATAGTGTTCGGACTCTTAAAATGAGAGCTATCAAAGGCAACATCCTGTGGGGGTTGTAATTATTTTATTCACAAGACCCCTATAGCCTGTCTGCAACAGACCTCTGATCTGTAATACTATAATGTAGTGGAGTCATCTTTGCAACTTTCTGTATTTATTTTCATCCCCAAGGGATGCAGAGAGTATAAACCGGAGCCTAGAGCGAGCCTGGGAAGGACAAGAGGCTTTGAAAGGAGCTGACTGGCAGGGCATGGGAGCGATTCTCTTTGGCTCTCCTTTCATCTGGCTCCAGTTGGCCTCAGAGGCCAGGCAACTCCAGCCTTGTGGTCCAACTGCTGCTCCCGCCTAGGCATGCAGTGTGTCAGGGTAGGCTAGGAACATGTGGTTCTTTCTTTCTGCTCTGAATTCATCTTTCTCTGACCACATCCACTATGAGAGGTTTTGTATTTCCAGGGCTAGAATGTATAAGAATCTTCTTGCTTTCCGTATTCTAAACTCAAGTAAATGTCAGAGGATGCACATTGTTACTATTTAAGAAACTTATTAAGAAACTTATTGTTTCTTCCCTAGCAAAGTGCTTGCAATTTTTTTAGTTCTCACAGAAAACAACAAAGAGATTTTCATTTCCTATTTTAAATAAATTAAAGATGAAAAAGGTTTACCTGGCAGATAATTTACCTAGGAAATGAAGGATCAGGGATTTGAATGTCTTGTCCATGGTCTATTCACTCCAGTAAGTCATGGACTGTGACTTAAACAGCAGTCTTCCTTTGAAGGAATTCTCTGAGGCAAAATTAATATGCTTTCCTACTACTATTCTTTTTGCCGAACCAAAAAAAAAAAAACTATTTTAAAAGGTAGGCCTAAGTATTATATACTACTGTAATGGCATTTCAATGGATGCACTAATTTTAAAACAAAACTAGTCATTTAACTCACTCATTCTCTCTAAGTGTGTTTGTTTGTTTGTTTGTTTGTCTTGCAATACTGGGGACTGAACTCAGGACCTTCACACTGAGCCATATCCCAACTGATTCCATCTTGTTGTAATTTGTAAAAGTTTGCAACAAGTCTTACTTTGCTGTTAAATTGCCCAGGCCGGCCTCAAACTTTCAATCCTCCTGTCTCAGCCTCCCCAAGGGCTGGGATTACAGGCATGTACTCCTATGTATAGCTTCAAGTATGGTTTTTCTAACACTTGAGGAAAATATGAGTAATTAACTCTTAAATTTTTGTCTTGGAACCTCTGCCAGTTTGTCTATGGCACTGGGATGTTCTGGAACATCAGTGTCCATTGTCTTGTTGGCATCTCTACAGCTGCTCTCCAACGGTGACTAAAGGTTTAGACTCCAAAGCCAACCTGTCGATTAAAACCCATTGTGCTGCCTATGAGAATGAATCACTTCCTGGGGTTATTGTAGCAATTAAATGAGTTACTAGAATCAAAGCATTTAAAACAGTGAGTCCTCAGTGGATTTTGGCTTTTATCATTAATAAAGTTTTAAACTCTCCGAGAAAAAGACTTATCTGTGACTTCTTTCTGATATTGCTACTCACTTGCAAGAAAAATTCAAACTATGTGTCATCTACCTAAGGTAGCTCTGCCAGATTGGGATAAAACTATTGAAAATAGTGTCACATTAGGACAGAAGATAAAATTATAGTGGACAATATCTAATTATTGCTAAATATTATGATAAAATTAAAAAAAATAGACCCTTTAGAGCTATTCCTGTCTTTTACTATAATAGTCAAAACTTCAAGACCAGGGATTTAGGTCAGTGGCATAAGTGTCTGCCTGCCAAATGTGAGGTTGTGAGTTTGATCCCTGGTACAAAAAAAAAAAGTCAAACCTTTGCTGTAATTTTTAAAAAAGCATTCTACTACCTTTCTGTAGAAAGAAGAAACATTTCAGATTTTTAACATCACACTTCTAACTTTGGAGAGAAATAAGGATTTTACATAGGAAGACAATTTTTTAAAAATACCAACAGTGGTTATCTCTGGAAAATGAAAATTCTAATAGTAATTATTTGTAGGTTTTGAGGGTACTTTTTCATACTTTCGAACTGAATGACTATATTTACTTTTACAATTTAAAAGTTGTAAGAAATAAAGTTACAGGAATTGGATAATTTTTTTCATTTTAATGTGTTTTATATGTACATTTTAGGTATACGTGATGATAACATTCATCATAGAGAATTTGTACCTGTATGTGGTATATTTTGCTTCTTTTTCCCCCCCAATTCCTCTAACTTCCCTCCAGTTTCTCTTTGTTTACAAAAGCTTTGTTTCCACTTTTCCTTCTAATCTTTTGATATTGTCCCTTCTTTGCACATCCTCCCTTGGTCCTCTTCCATTTGAACATTTTCATCCATTTCATAATATCTATTATATATTTTGGTCCTTAATTTACACATTCAGATTCTCATACTAGAGAAACCATACAGTATTTACACATGTGTGTCCAGTTTATTACATTTCATACAATGGTCTCAAGGTGCATCCATTTAGCTAGAAATATCTACCAGTTTTCCTTCTTTAGGACAGAGGAGTATTACACTATAGAAAAAAAAACTTCTTTATTTATTCACCGATTAATGGTGGGTTGTTTCCAACTTCTAGCCATTACAAATTGTGCTGCTTTAAACATGAGTGTGTATATATCACTATGGTATGATTTTTTTTTTAATTTGGTGGTGGTGGGGATACTAAGAAGGGGAATAGTTGGGTCAAATGTAACCTCTAGTTTTAGTTTTTTGAGGAAACTCCACACTGATTTCCCTAGCAGTTGCACCAGTCTACGCTCCTACCAACAGTGAGTAATTGTTCCCATTTCCCCATAGCCCTGCCAGCAGTTGTTATTGGTTAATTTCTTATCTCATTCTTTCTGGAGTGAGATGGAAACTCTTGTGGTTTCTTTTGCTATTGATTTCCAATCAATTGCACTATGGTCTAAGAATAAGCACATGAAAATTTCAATTCCAGCTATTTGTGGACTATGGGGGAAGAGAACAAGAAGTCACCAAGAAGCAAGACTTCCCTGCAAGTCAACACCATGTGTGGGCTGCTGAGGGGACAGCCAGATGCCAGCCCCTTCTGGCACGTGGGCTGGGAGACAAAAATAGCCACCCCTCCACCCCTGCCATAAGCAACCAGCTGATCTGGAGAAACATAGATGGCAATGATAGCTATTGAGTTAAAATACAATTTAATGCTTGTTTAGTGTTTCACTGACTTTGCAGGTTTAAAGCCAGTAGTCTGATCATCTGTTCAGAGGATAATAATATGCAATGTAGCACCTATGTGGGGTCACCTTCGGAAGCTGATAGCCATTATTAATTCCCTACCATCTTGTTTTGAAGTCTTGTATCATTTCATTGTTTTGTGGGTTGGGTTGGGTTTCAATCTCTTTTGTTTTGTTACATCCAATGGTATGGGCAATTATTTCAAAGATAATAAGCTGTATTATGGTAACCATTTTGGATTTACTATTATCTTGTTTTGAAGTCCTTTATTGTGTTCATTGTTTTGTTTTTATTGACTCTATTCTATTCTGTTTTGTTTGATTTTTACTATGTCTGAAGTCATCTGTAGCTATTTTGAAGACAACAAGAGGCATTATGGTAACCATTTTTGATATCCTATTGTTTTGAAGTCCTGTGTCACTTACACTGGTTTGTTTTGATTGGCTTTATTCTGTTTGATTTTGCTTGGTTTTATTCTCTTTAAAATAAAAATTTTTTAAAAAAGAAAATTTTGATTTCGTTCCATTTACTCACATATTTTCCATGAACTAGTATGTGATCTGTCTTGGAGATCAAATGTAGCAGAGAAAAATGTGTATTCTGATGTGGGGTGGAACACTCTGTAGACATCTACTAAGTCCATTTGTTAAAAAATTTGGTTCACTTCTGATATTTCATTATTGATTTTTTTGTCTAGTTGATCTATATAATTGTGACAGTGGGATATTGAAGTTTCCCATTATAATTGTATTAATGCTTGTTTGATTTTTCATGGTAATATTTGTTTAATATATTTGGATGTATTGGTATTTGGTATATATATAGTTTTATTTAAAGAGGAAAAAACAGAAAAAAGGGTAGCAACAATACAGAAGTCCAAAGGAAAAAGAAAAGAACAAAAAAAACCACTAAGAAATCACTACTTGATAAGTTACATACTGTCATCTTGGAAATAGCTGTTCAAGTTACAAAATTCAAGCATACAAAGTAGACATTCAAACAGTGAGACTGATAACAGTTCTGATCCACAATCTAACAAAAACAGTAATATGGTCATCTGTCTTACACACTTAAACATACATGCAGTTATATCCTTTAGAGCATTTTCTTTTTGTCTCTTTTTTACAGTAGCAATTACGCATTTTGGGTTTTATTACTCCTACAGTTCTTATTACTTTTTAACATGAGATACAATGTGATATTTATAAATATGATTCTTATTTATTTCACTAATGAGGATAGTCTCAAGTTGTCTCCATTTTCCTATGAAGGCCTCAAGATCATCTTTTTTCATAGCTGAGTAATATTCCATTGTATAAAAATACCACATGTTTTTCATCCACTCTACGGTTGATGGGCATCTTGGTTGTTGGTTTGTATATATTTATGATTATTATCTCCTCCTCTTGGACTGTTCCCTTTATAAGAATAGGGGCCGAGGATTTAGCTCGGTGGCATAAGCACCTGCGTGGCAAGCATGAAGTTGTGAGTTTGATCCCTGGTACAAAAAAAAAAAAAGAATATAGTGATTTTCTTTGTCTCTCTTAATTGGTCTGGGGTTGAAATTCACTCTGTCTTGAAATAGAATACCTACTCTTGCTTTTTTCCCGGTTCCTGTTTCATGAAGTATGGTTTTCCATATTTTGACTTCAGTTCTATGAATTTTTTAGAGTTAAATGTGTTCATTATATGTAGAATATTTTTAGATCTTGCTTCTTGATCCATTCTGCCAGTCTGTGTCTTTGATTGGTGAATCAAGACCGTTAACATTCATCACTCTAACTGATATGTATTGATTTATCCTTGTCATATTATTTTCCTGTTGTTGACTCCCTGCATGTTTTCCCTCTCTCTGTTTAACTATTTCCCTTGCCTGGTGGATTCCTTCTGTTGGGGTTCATGGAGTTGTAGTCTTCATTATCCCTTTCTAGAATGTTCTTCAAAATATTTTGGAATGCTAGTTTGATGGTCATAAATTTCTTCATGTGTTTTTTGTCATGGAAATATCTTATTTCATCATTCATTTTGAAAGATATGTTTTGCAGGTTGCATCAATCTGGGTTGGAGGTTGTTTTCTATTATAGTTTGAAATACTAACAACTTTTAATATTCTGTTCTTATATTGAATTTTTAGAATCTTGACTATTATATGCCTTTGTATAGGTTTTTTTTTAATCTTGGGTAATTGAATTTCCACATGCTTCACTTATCTTTATGTCAACTTCTTTTTCCCTGCTTGGAAAGTTTTCTGTCATGACTTCTATGAACAGTTTTTTAATGCTATTTGTACTATATCCTGCTTTTACATTGACTCTGATCAACTTATGTTATTCTTCTTTGCATCACGTAATAGCTTCTGGATTGATTTCTTGTGTCCCTTGCTATTTTAAAGAAGTCTTTCTTTTCATAATCACTAAGTGTAATTCTGTCTTCTGTATCTGATATTCTGTCCTTACATTGACTCATTCTGCAGTGTATACTTTCAATGGAATTTTTAATCTCCATTGAATTTGTTTGAATTTGTTTCATGGATTCTATTTCTTTTCTGTGTTAGGCATTTATGGTTTCCATCATTTTCCTAAGCTTCTCTTTTTTTTTTTTAAAGCTGTATCTTGAATCACTAGCCATGACTTACGTGAAGATCATAATTTCTGTTGTTATCACAGAAATTATTTTGGATTTGATTTTTTTCTAGAGTCTCATCGTCTGTTTTGTTACTTCTGCTGTTATCACTTCAGAGTCCAGGTGGGTAGCAGCTTTCAAATTGTTCCACCACATTGCCGCTGGGTTTCCCTTTGGTGAGCTGGGAGTCTGGGGTTGTCTCATTCTCTCTCTTTTTCTGTTGGGGTTTAATTACTGGAATGATGCTTGTAATTTGCTTATGGCAGGTAGCTTTATTACTAGCATTTAGAACCTTTAGGAAATGACTGCTTATCAGATATGACTTCTAAAAGTATCTGGATTTTGAGTTTTGATTAATTCCAGCAAGCCAGCTATAGCTTTAGAGAGATGTAGTGGATAAGGTCAGCAAGACTGAACCTTTAGTTCTACTGAAGTTCAGGCTGGTTTCTGGCCATGAGTTCAGACCCAATTTGTTACAGGCTTACAGAGAGCCTGTAAGACTCTCTGCCTTTCCTGCCATTTGAACTCAGTTCATGCAGGCTTGAACTTGGCTGCCTGATTAATTGTTGACTTGAACTTAGCAAGCTAACCCAGACACTGAGAGCCACTAGATGGAGCTGGCCCATGGTTGTTTTGAGTTCTGAGCTCAGTTGGTCCCTCTACTACTGGCCAGTTGCCCTCTCCTGGATGACAGATATCTAAGCCCAAAAAACTCACCAGGCACTCCAGCCCACTGTGTCCATTGCTCCATTGCATTGGTACATTTCTCCCTGGAAGCCTTTGAGGTTGTTCGTAGTCATAATGTGTCTGTGGGTTTGAGCCGCCCCTCCCACACAGAATCTGGGGTCAGGCAAAAATGCCACCTGCAACCCCATCCTTTTTCATTGAAGACTCTTTCTTCATTCTTCCCAGGAACTTCAACTTTCACTTCAGATCCTTCCTGCCTTCTTTTCTTCCTTATATTGTTATATTCCAGTGCCTGACACCAAGTCTTGAAGACGGTCTTTCTCTTCTGCTCACTACTCCATCATCTTCTTGGAAGTCAAGGAATTGTATATTTGACTCCAAGTGACTTCCAACTTTCCCATTCTTTATCAACATTTATTTTAGCGATAGAAGTGGTGTTTTTCTTTCTTGTTCTTTAATGGATTTTCCAAAATCCATTCTTTAATGGATTCTTTAATGGATTTTCCAAAATTACTGCTTGTTTTAATAAACAGATTTCACTAGTAAAATCAACCTTTACTTAGCTTTTGAGACTGACCCTCAATCTGCTGGTCTAACATTGGATAAGATGAAGAAGGACTGGACAAGTTCTAGGAGAAACAGTTTAACATGAGAAATGAAACCCTATAGAGCTCAACCCTCCCTGAAGCAATCTGATGTTACCTATTTGAATTGCAGGTACACAAATTGACTTCATATGAACATTATTCTCTTTAGTGAGGTTTTGCTCAAGTACCCAGTACTTTCTAAAAATCCAATTTCCTATTAAACATTTTCTACCTAGTATTTTACGTACTCATCCATCTGCACAACTATTTCGAACACTTCTAAGAATAAGTTTTATATTTAACAGTGGGATCAGAAGACTTTAGAAGCTACAGGGCCAAATGAGAAGCTAAAAAAACATTTAAAAATAGTGGTCTCTTGCATTGCATTTAGTGTCCCCTGCCCCAAAATGACAGACATAATGTAGAAAATTGCTTTCAGAAAACTACCTGGAAACAAGTGAATGATTCACAAGTGCTTGTTCAGAGAAGAAAGTCCATTCTTCATTTATTCAAATCATTTATTTAATGATAAACAGCAAAGATAAGAGAACTTAGAATTAGTCATGTCGCCAGCCAAGGAATAATTATAGCTAACATTTCTGATGTGCAGACGCTGTTCTAAGCACTTTACAGATAACTAAATCATTTGATCCTTTTAACAACCTATGAGACATGGCTTTGTTATCTTCCTGTTACAGGAGAGGTAATTAAAACTGAGGGAGGACAAGAAAGTTGCTCAGTGTCACAGTCATCAAGAGGCAGAGTGAGGATCTGAACCCTAGGTAGGGTGGCTCTAGAGGCTGTAGGGCTTCAAACCAATCACTAGAATTCAAAGGAAGAAAGTAGTGGGGAGTAGTAGAACATGCGAGGGTTCTTTGGTATCCACAACAGAATCATCATCACTAGCAAGAGCTTTAACTACCGTGGTAAATTCAATGGTGACTGCCAAAAGATATGCTCTAAAGTCTGGTACCTAAGAGTGTGACCTTATTTGGAATAAGGGTCTTTGCAGATGTAAGTAAATTAAGGATCTTGAGATGAAGAGATATTCCTGCATTATGCAGACTATAAATCCAAAAATACTTTTCTCAGTGAAAGCGAGATATTTGAGTTAAAAGAGGAAAACACACAGAGGAGAGGAAGAGGCAGTACAACCGTGGACACAGAGTTTGGAGTGATGTGGCCATGAGTAAAGAAATGATGACAGCCACCAGAAGGTGGGCAGACATGAAAAAGAGACTCTACTTAACTTCCCTCTGGGGAAAGAATAATCCTGCTAGATTTCAGACTTCTGGCCTCCAGAGCTGTGAGAAAATAAAATTTTAAGCACTACTGGCTTGTGGTAATTTAGTGCTTTGGTCCCAGGAAACTGATACAAACACTGTGTATTGGTAGAATACTTGTCAGTTTTCAAAATACTTTAGCATACGTGACTTCATTTGTACTCCTTAATGACTGAGGGGCCTTGTGCAAGTCATAATCCTCTTTGACCTCTCTGCATCTCTTTCTTATCTATAAAATAAGGAAAATGCCTGCCTGGTGGTCCTCACCAAAGCTTGTAAGGATCAAATAAAAATGCTTGTCAATATGCTCTCTCTATTGAGTACATTTTTTGTTTATTTATTTGTTGTGGTGTTTTTGTTTTTTGTTTTGAGACAGGGTCTCACTATGTGGTTCAGGCTGGTCTTGACTTTGCTACTCAGTTTAGACTAGTCTCCAACTTCAAGCAATTCTCTTCCTTTGGCCTCCCAAGCACTGGGATCATAGGTATGCATCACCATGCACAACTACTTAGTGTATTTTTGATACCCTACATTCTTTTCTGAAAATTTATCTTTGATCCTGAGCTATTTTTATTTCTTATCTTTTGGTGACAGCTAAGTTATTGCCTGGATGAAAATTTGAGCACTGTAAACACATACCTGGAGGGAGCGTGGGCTTATTCCTGACACTTCCTTCACCAGGATGCTGTCAAGGCTGAGGTTACTACACTTGATCTTAGCCAAAAGTCTGAGAAGCAATGGGGGATGAGGACGATATGTGGGAGTGAAGAGTTCAACATCCTTTGGAGATTAAGTCATGGAGGGAGTTCACCCAGATTGTGCTCTGCTGTGAGTTTAGTCGTTTCCTGAGTTCAGGGTTAGTGTCTTAAGGCTGACTTCTCAAGAAACATCTGGTCTATGAACATGTTCTCTGCCTGATCAGAAGCCAGAGATTATCCTTGGAGCTGTGAACAGGGGTTTATTTTCCTACTGACTTTTCAATCTTGTGTCTTGGGATAGAGATGGCTCTGAAAGATAATAATTAGTGCCATTTGAAGCAATGGTGTTATGACAGCTGACCCCATCCAGTGGGAAACATGCTGAGGCCAATGGATCATCAGCCCCTCAACCTGGGGACAGAAAACTAGAACTTCAATGCCTGGCTAAGTCTTAAATAGTGTGTTCCTCCAACCATGGTCTTAAACCATGATAGGAGCCTTGTGAGAATGGAAATCAGAGCTTCAAGTTTCACAGCCATCCTAAGATTTAGAATAAAGGCACAAATAATGACAAGGAAGAGGAGAGACAGTGGGAGAGAGGATGACTTAATGTGCTTCCCTAAGGGAGAAAATAAATTCAGGTGGAAAAGAAAGGCACTCACTTAAACTCAGCATGAAGCAATTTCCTAGATTTTTATGAATTATGCCATTTACATTTTTCTCTACTTTTTTTTAGCTTCATGGATTCCCAGAGTTCTGCTAATGTTTGGTGTAGCTAAGGACAAAGTCATCTTCAGTTTCTCATAATAACTATGTAACCATTTCCCTCTTTTCTAATCCAAACAATTCTGTACGCTTAAGCACAAATAAGTTTTAAAAGACAACTTTGAATGTATAACTTACCTGTCTAAACCCTTTACTGGTTTTCTATTGCTTTTACACTGAAGATAAAAGTTAAAATCCTTGACATGATTTGTCACTTTCTCTGCTGATCTTCCCAAGGGAATTAGTGCCATCTCCTCATGGATCTTCACTGTCTTTTTCACTTCTATTTTCTGGTTTGGGGTCTTCAAATAAGGAATTTGTATATGTACAAGATATATGTATATGCATATATATATATATTCATGTGTGCAAATATGTACGTGCATATAAATATTTGGAAACAGACATATATGGAAGCAATCATGCTCCCCTAATTACTCTCACAACGCTCAGCACGTCATTCTTTCTCTTAAAAGTGCCTACCACAGGTCATTCCTTGGCCTCAGGAATATTTGCTCTAGGATCCCCTGCTTCCCTTTCTCTCTCCCTCCTGCCCTCCCTTACTCCCTCTTTCTTTCCTTCCTTCTTTGTTTTCTTGGCATTTTTCTTTTTTCTTTTCATAATACAGTTTAAAATATAAAATTGAGATGTGTCTTGGAAAGTCTAGCAAATACTAAAGCACTAAAATACCTTTTTAAAAACCAGTTCTCACTACTGTTTGTCAGCTCTAAGTGTCACTCAGTCATCTCTAGATGGTACAATTTCAGCCAGCCCAGTGAAAGTGTTTAATGGTGCTCAATCATTTAAACAGCTATTTAAAACAACTCCTTCCCTTGGGCATTCATGCTTATGACTGTCAAATGTCTGTTTCCTGGAATCTGGCTTCAGCACAATTCCCAGATTTATTGGTACAGCAGACTAATCATTTTTCTAAGGCAACAGTGAGGTCTAGAGATACTCAATGAATTTGATCCTTATATTAGCTCTGGAAATCACAAAATGCTAATAATGTGGAATGGAGGCCATGGATATTTAATTGATGATTTTCTTTTTAGTTATTTTGTTTGTTATTTGTTATCTGCACAAGACAACCAAAAAATGAATTTGAGACCAATCTCAAACAAGGTAATTGACATGTTCATTCAGTAGACTTACCTTACTAGTACTGGCTATCTTTTATGGATTTTAGAAAATCCGTACTAGAGATGAGTGATGGTTCATTGATTGAACCATGTAGAACCAAGCAGAAATGAAGAAAAATAAGAGCATTTTTGAGATGTGGCTTTGAAGATGACTTCATCCAATCCCCTTGAGGAGTATCACTCACTTAATGCTTTGTTAATGTAACATTTTGCAATCCACTAGGCTGTCACTCTAACATGATAATTGCCCATCAAGTGGTGGCAAGAGGATTTGGGGAAGGAAACAGCTGCAGATTCAAGCATGGGAGGGCAGTGAGCAGTGAGAGGGCAGCGAATGCTGTGTGGTAACATGCCAGAGAGAAGCCAAATGAGAAGGGACATTGCAAAGGTGATCGCCAGTCAGTAAAGCATTCCAGTCTATTTGGGGAGAAAAAGGAAAGAACTACTGATTCACACAACAGGAATGAATAATAAAATAATAATGTTGGGAGAATGAAACACAGATAAAAGAGTATTATTACATCCCATTTAAGTATGATTGTGGGAAATGGAAATGGATCTATAATGACAAAAAGCAGAACAGCGGTTTCCCGTGGCTGCACAATCACACTTACCAGTCCCTCAGTTTAGTAACTCGGCTTCATCCCTTAATTCCCATCCTCACGCCTTTCTTTCCACACTGACTCAGGGACAGAATCTGTAGATTCAGCCTTTCTGTGTCACTCATATCAACCTTTCCTTCTGTCCCCATGGTCAGTCTTACTGCATCATGCTATCTTGTCATGCATCCTATCTATTGCTCTGAGTGGCCTCCAACTGGTTTCCTTTCTTTTGTTTCTTGCCTGTCCTAATTTACCCTCCATACCACTGTCAGAGTAGCCATTAAATATCCATTTTAATATAAAAGACAAAATACATAAGATATTTTAAAATAATTTTAAGTGAGGATAGAGCTATAAATATTTAAGTGTTCATAACCCAGAATTAAGGAGTATTCACATTTTAGAATGTTTCCTTCATACCAATTTATAAAAGAAAACTTAGATTGAAGTCATCTTTATTCTTCTCTCATTCTCTACCATACCAATCTCCCTAGTTTCTAACAAAGTCATATATTTGATCTACCTATTCAGCCTGTATTTTTATACTCTTACTGAATATCTGCATTATAGTGTTAGAATTAAATGTCATACTAATATACATATCATTATGCATCTTGCTTTATTACAAGTCTTGATAAACACAAAGATATAATTGACTAATTCTATATAATACTTTATTATATGAGTCATACTTTACCTATTATCTTGTAGGTGAAACATCTATAGTGGTTCTATTTTGAGTAATCAGTATCTTGTTGTGGTTCCAAAGATATGTCCACATACTGTTCCTTGAAGCCTGTGAATATTACCCTATGTGGCAAAAGAGTTAAATATATTGAGAAAAGGGGCTTATTCTGGACTGAATGTTCTTTAAATATAATTGCATGCATTCTTACAAGAGAGAGGAAAAAGGAGATTTATTACCATATAAAGGAAAAAGCCATATGAAGAAGATGCAAAGAGAGATAGGAACAAACCTAATGCCTTTTGCCCCAGAAGCCAAAGGATATAAGGAATGGATCCACCCTGGAACCCTCAGTGGGTGTTCAACTTAGCCAACAACTTGATTCTAGATGTCTGGCTATGGAGCTATGACAGAATACATTTCTGTAGTTTTAAGCCTTCAAGCTTGTGACAACTTTATGACAACTATAGGAAACCAATCTTCCCAATTATGCTACATGATAGTTTTCAAAAATTTAAACATAAAAGTTCCAAGGCAGATACAATTTTTGCTTTATATTCTAGTTTATACTTACCTCAGCAGTGTATATTTTGCATTTCCCACATCCATGCCAATTTTTGATATTGCTGGACTTTAAAATCTTTGTCAACTGAAAGAGTGAGAAACAATATTTCATTATTATATTTACATTTGTCTAGTTAGTTGTGAGGTCGAGAATATTTTGTGTAAATTTTAACCATTTGGATATTTATTTCTATGTGTCATACTCATAACTTCCACCCACGCTTATTATTTGTATTTTTGTTATTTCAAGAGTGCTTTACATATATAAATTTTAATTCCTTTTTCTGTTATTCATGTTTCACATATGTTCCACAAAAATGTAAATTATCTTTTAACAAAGGCATGTTATGAGGGAAGGAAGCTCTAAATGTTAAATACTTATCCAATTTTAAAGATTTACCAAATATTATGAATGAATTATACTTTTTTTCATTAAGAAATCTTTTCATACTTCCAAGTCACAAACATCATATCTTCCATCTACTCAGGATTTATTTCTGAGGCTAGCGTGAAGTAGGTCTATAAGTTCATTGCTTTACTTATAGAACTTGTAACATTGCCAGGTAATCCATTGGTTTATAATACTGCCTTAATCACATAAAAATCATACAACCTATACTTTCGGGCTCTTTATTTGGTTTCCCAATCTGTTTATCTATGTAGCTGTGTTGGTACAACACTGTCTTAATTATTTTTTAAATTTATAATGTTTTGGGACCAGTCCCTTTCTCATTGTTATCCTTTTAATATACTGCTTTTTATTTCCTTGTATCTTTAAATTTCCAAATGATATTTAGAATCCTTAGTTTCATCATATAGTCTGTTACTACTTTGATCTGAATTACACTGAATTTACAGATTATTTGGGGGGAAAACTGGAGAATTTGAGTGGTTTACATCACAGAGTCTTATCATTATTTAAAAGGAAGTTTAAGCTGTAAGTATATGAGTGTGTTCACAGTTGTTACACTGTGCATCGCACAGACTACTTTAGGAAATATTCTCCAGTATTTCACAATTACTATCTAATTCAGGAAAGACATTATTTTCTAATGAATTTACAGAATACAACTTCACAATTTCACTTTGTTAACATAAATAGAAATTTCAACTAGTGTTCACATCCAAACTACACTCATTGGTCAGTTGTAACATTACGTGGTGATAAATAAAAAGCCTAACAAAATCAATGAAAGTATTTTATGAATATTAATTGGTTTTATCTGATTTATAATAAAGATATATTAAGATATAAGATATAAAGGTATAAAGATATTAAGGTATAAAGATATATAAAGATATAATAAGATATATCTTACTATTTGTGAATTATGTACTATAAATTCTTTTATGAGTAAAATATAATACAATTTTATATATACTCTTAATTAAGCCCCTCCATCCTCCCCAGACACCAAAAGTTGACTGTTAGACATTTGCTTATATTAGTGGTTATAGTCCACTCTCCTATGTAGCAAACCTTAACAATAACTAATAAGAGGAAATGTATACATATCCCAGTTCCTTTGCCCCTCAAGTGATGCAGTTCTGGTGTCTGTTTTATACTTTTTTCCAGAACTTTCCTGAAGGGTCAAGTTCTAGTCACTCAAAGTGAAAACTGGGCTGTCAACACTCCCTTTCTGAATGACTTTACTGCTGCTTTTCCTACTGGTACTTTCTCTGTCTCCCAAATAAACCTGAACTTGAACTTTAATCTCAGAGTCTATCTTCTTCTGCTCTAGTCTACCAGGTCTATCATTCTCGGGTCCCTCCACCTGGTCATATGTGTTTTAACAGGCTAACTGGTAGAGAGTGAGTTTTGTGGAGGAGTACTTACCTGCTGTTCTGTAGCTGTTCTCCAACTCTCACCTATCCAAGAGAAAGAGGAATTAAAGAAGAGGGGATGTGTTTGCATCTTTATTCAACTCAAGGGTATGAAAATAAGTATTCGTTTTTTAGGGCTGTTGTAACTAAGTACCACAAATTGTGTGGCTTATAACAATAGAAATCTGTTGTAGTTCTGGAACCTACAAATCTGGAATCAAGAGATATTTCTGAGGTCTCTGAAGGCCAATCTGTTCTTTCTTTCTCCTGACAATGACCAGAAATCCTTGACATTTGTTGACCTGTAGATGGAGCACCCTAGTTTCTGCTGTGTCTACATACATGGCTTTCTCTTTGTGTGTCTGTTTTGAACTCTCCTTCTTAGGAATCTCTTTCTCTTTTAAGGACACCAGCCATATTGGAATAAGGGTCCACCTTCTTTCAAAGAAACCTCAGGTTAACTAACTACCTCTGCAATGACCCTATTTCAAAATAAGATCACATTTGGAGCACCTATGGTTAGGATTTTAGCAAATATTTTGGGGAATGATGATTCAACCCATAACAGGGCACTTTCATGAAATATCAGAGGTTTACCTCACAAAGAGGCACCAGAGAACTAGCGGGCAGGACAGAGGTAACTATAATAGGTTAGACCTTCCCTCACAGAGAATGTGGGAATATGGTATATATGCATATACCAGATGGACCAGCCAGTAGGTTCTGGCTGGGATTCTGTCAAAGTCATCTAAATGGTAGAGGCATCCTGGAAGCAAGAAGCTGAAGGTGAATGCTAGATTCTTAAGGACTCAGGAAGGAATTGCAAATGACCATCAGAATGGAGATAACGCTTCCTGAATTATGGAAACATGAGAAGGGATCTTCAAGGGTGTAAATCTCCAAAGAACCTATAAAAATATTCCATGAAATAAGGAGTTAACTGTAAAGTAAGAATTGCTATCTCTTCATATTTCACCTCTTACCACATCTCTTCCAATCTTGTCTGGACCAGAAGCAGTAGTTAGTAAATGGGGAAGAAGATAAGCACAGAGAGGAAGTCAGCACGCTGAGTGGAGATCAGTACCCATTTTTCTGAATTTTTAAAGCCATTGAAAGTTTCTTGGGTTAGACATTCTGACTTATTTAAGAAAACAATGATAGTGTGGCTTTGATTACCCTTTGTGTAAGAATAAACAAAAGCAGTATAATTATGATTTTTTGAATTTATGTCCTTATGTCCTTCATGAACTGAAGAAAATTATTTAACTAGATTTGGAAAAGCCAAAAGTGGGATAAAATAAAGTTGCATCTCCCATAAGTCATGCAATCAGGACAGTAGTTCATGTTATTCTCATTTCCCTTCATTCCTTGAATCTCTCTTCACCCAATAGTAGCATTACTTATGTATTTCCTCAGACAACCCAGTTTGTTATCTCCAGGTTTTTCCACATGCTGATGTCCTGTGCTATAATGGCATTCTCTTTCTCTCCTTCTCTATGTGGCTAATTTCTATGTCTCTTCTAAAACAGTGCTTTTCAAACATCATTTTCTCCGAGAAACATTCCTCCAACCTCCTCCTCTTCAACCATATTGAAACACATATACCTACACAGTAAATCTTATTGCACTATTACAGTTGTTGATTTCATGTGTGTATATTATTCTATGATACCCTCGAGAGCAAGGAACATGTCTTGCAATATCCTTGATGCTCAATATAATATCTCTAACATAGTAGGGATTCAGTAAATAATTGCCAATAGAAAGTGGTGTGGGCAAAGAAGAGACTAGGAGCAAACTTTTCAGAGTCTCCTGGGAAAGCCCCAAGGCTTTGGAGAGAGGAAAAATCTTCTGGAAGCTGTGGAGGAGCAGCATCCTTTTAGCAAAGAGTAGCAGAAGGTAAAGCCACATACAGACCACATGAGTAAGGGATACCTGGAAGCATTGTTCTTGAATTCTGCAGGGTTTTCCTGTCACACGACACTGAGAAACTCTCCTTTCTAGGCATCTCTTTCTCTTCTGTGGTCAGTGTTTTGTTTTGTTGAGGTCCTCTGGAAGGTGATGGGAAGGAGAAAAAACTAGAATTTTGTAGCCATTGTCAGATTACCGTTGACTTGAGACAAGTATGGAGATGGAATGAAGGAAAGTCAAAGCCCCACATTTCTGGACAGATGCTCAAGTCCATGAAATTAAATTAAATTAAATTAAATTAAATTAAATTAAATTAAAACATATAGATGTTCAAGTACTCTACTTGGGACACTACTTAATTCAGAGATGAAATAACTCTGAGAGTCCTGAAAGAAGAAGCTACTCTAATAGAAATGTGACACAAGGAAATTCATTAACCTAGACTGTGCAAAGGCATACAAAGACAGATGTGAAAATCTGCATACACAGCAGCCTTCTGTCACTGCCTCTCATGAGTAAGTGCTACTTTCTTGCTTCTTTTCCCCTATAAATGATTCTGCTCTTAATGTTTATAAGTGCAGCAGTAATAAAATGTGATAAAAAATAAATGGATGTATTTTAAAAAGCAGTTGAATAAAGGATTGTTTATATTGCATGAAAGTCCATTTTTCATCTTAAAAAGAGCTAAATTTTCTATATAAAACATGATTTTGTTTACTGCTTTTCTTGTGGAGTAAAGACTACTTGAAATGCATTACCTCCCCTTATGTCTTTTCAGATGTAACCTCCTGTCTGTAAGCTGGACATCATATATGAACTCAGCTTTAGTTGTCCTACGTAAAAAGTGAACTTCTACTTGCAAGAATCCTATTTCCTGGAAGCTCACTGTATAATGTATTTTAGGAAATATCTTTAATTGAAAGCTTACTGCAATTCTGGTACACGTACCACATTTAACACACCCACAATTTTACGAGGTAGATAGTAATATTGTTTTCATTTTACACATGAGGAAGCTGGGCTGTAAGAGATTAAAACAACTTTCCCAAGTTCTCCAAGTACAAGTAGCAGAGCCAGGATGAAACTCAGGGATCTTGAGTTTCAAACCTGTGTTTCCCAACATATTCCATGCATCATCCTTACAGACACAGAACAAAGTTCTCTTTATTGTTCATTATTTTTTACCTTGGGAACATTTGGTGGCAACATTTGAATCCCAGAACTAATTTCATGGTCACCTACAAGTATGTACATGCCCTACAAACTTATCTTAAGGTTATGCTAAGGAAAATATAATTAAGACAGTAATTTGGTTTTGTTTATTTGTTTGATTTAAACTACTCAAGACAAAATATACAGTCATTTTTGTCCTCCTCAAGTGTGACTTGTGCAAAGTTGATCTTTGTAATTTTAGTCCTATATTTTCTATTCCTCAGTGTTTCTTTTTCACCAAGTTGGAAGAACTGAAATTGAAGAGAAAAAGAAATCAGTGTGATTTTAAAAGTAAATGGTCCAGACTGAGATTTTACTTTTATTCTAATTCTATTCTTTAAGATCACCTACTCATCATAGTATTAGTTGCATTCTTGACAATAAAGAATGAAGCATAAATCTCTCTGAAATAGACTTCACTGAAAGAAAATTCTCTCATACAAAATCAATTTTAATTCACTTACAACAATGTAAACAAGCATGCATATATTTAATAAAAATATTGAAATACGTTGAAAATAATAAAATGTTGCTAAGTCTAAAAGATGAGACCTGAATCAATAAAGGGATGTTCATGTTTATAAGTCACATCTTTAAAGATACCAGCTGCTCCAAAAGAGGAGTAAAAGGCTACATGCCGTCAGCTGGAACCATCCCACTATCTAATTTATGAATAAAGTTTTATGGAACAGTCACACCCATTCATTTATCCTTTGAGCTCCTTGTGCTCTTAAATCTTCAGTTACTTTCTTTCTGACCCTTTAAAGAAAAAGCTTGGTAACTTCAGATCTATACACATTATTTTAGTTAAGGTCCATCTAATGTTTTGCATTTATTGAAACTGACAAGCCTATTCTAAATTTGCATGAAAATGCAAAGGCCTAAAGTAGTTGACAATCTTGAAAAAGAACAGGTTTAAACAAGTAATGTCATATGACTGCACAGTTAACTTGGATGTGCAGGGCCCTGCCATCCAGCTGGTGTTTTTCTTAACTTCGAACCTCTCCTTCTTGTTCCTAACTTCAAAGAAACCTCTGCTTGGAAGACCCACTTCCTCGATGGAGTGTGTGCAGGGAGAGGAGAGGGAGGGGTCTTTATCTGCAGCTCCTTGTCACTTGGTTTTGATGAAAGCATAAGTGTGGGTGGAGAGGACCAACTTGTTCCACCAAGGCTTGCGCAGACCAGCACTCTATAGGCAGTCTTTCATCGGATTTGTGACTTAAGCAGTCCCTGACCTGGATATCTTCCTCCTCTTGGGAATCTTCCACTTTGATTTCTGTCTTACAGAGCTCAGCTGCTTCACGTGACGTGACCAAAATTACTTATAAAATGCTCAATTTCTGTTAGTCCTATGCTTTTTCTCTGATCAGAGTCATCTCCAGGTTGTATCTCAGAACTTACAAACTGACTAGTTCTTCCTAGACTTTTTTGGATATTTCTCCCAGTCTTACCACTGAAACCTGAGGTGTTGAAAGCCAGATCTTTTGACATTCAGCCTCTAACTCTCTGGGACTTAGGCCAGTTTGGAGAGACAAGCCTAGTTCATAAATGAATCCAAGCCCCATGGTGGAGATGTTTTCCAATTCCAGTAATTATCTGGCCTTGTCAGTGTGGCACAATAGTTAAGATGAAATCATCCTGAAGCCAGTCTGTCTGGGTTCAAGTTCTAGCTCTGTCTTTGCTAGTTCTATAGCTTCAGGCAAGTTGCTTAATCTTTCTATGTCTAAGCTTCCTCTTCAATAAGTGAGGATAATAATACTAGTGCTTATCTAGTAAATACTACATCACAGGGGTCATATTGAGTGTCCATTGAGATGATGAAAGTATAATTAAGAATCAGGAAGTATTTACTACTTGTGGTTGTTATTAATTATTTCCAGGTCCAGGTTTTCACTTCTCACCCATCTCTGGGTTAATACTGAATAGGAAAGGAGGCAGGACCCTTCTGGTAAGGCCTGACTATCCAGGGAATAGGATATATCCCTAGAGGAAGTAGAGAATAATCTGAATCAGACAGTGGGCAGTGTGATGTGCAGAGAGCAGTATGGTCACATTGCTAGAGATAACCTTTTCAGAGATGAGGAGGATCAGGTGAGGAATGGGCCTCAGCACTCTTTGACCCATGGTTTTAACTCAAATCTCCAGAGAGGGGAAATTTATTCATTTTGGGGTTTTTTTGCCCCTTCCCCATGAAAGGAATAAAAAGCCCTTTAATATCAGCCACTTGAAAACTGTGTTTTATGTATTGTATAGGCTTTCTTTCTCTTAAGTGGACTTATTTTCATTCCCTGTACCAAACTTGTGTTTCTTCTTTAGACTGTAACTGCTGCACTTCATTTTCTTCTGCACAGCTGATGCTGCCAATGTGGCATGCCATCAGGGGTCTGACTTGATGAGAAGACTGTCACTGGTCTATGGTGCTTTCTTAGCATCCCATTTTGTGCCCAGGTACAAATCCACATAACTGCTGAATTCCAAACTTTATTTGGGGACCCTTTAAGTAGTTTTTAGATATATATGTTTATAGCTAGTATGTTAGTATTATTTCACTTGAAAAATGTGTCATCATAACATCAGACAATTTTGCCATTTTTTAAATTTTCATTTTACTATCTTCCCATGGGCTTATCCATGGTTGAAACTGTACTCTGTGGTGTTTTCTTGGTTTGCAATTCATGCATGTCTTGTTGATTTAGAAATTATTCAAATTTCAAAAAGAGGGAACAATTTTAAATAAGAATGTTTAGGATACTCTAATGCAGTAGTATTTTCTTGGGGTGAATGTTAAAAATAAGAGTTGAATCTAAAACTTATAAAGGTAGATACGGAAAAACCGAAGTATAGGAGGAGGAAGGAAGTGCTAGAATTTCCGTTTAACACATAGCCATTCAGGCTCCATGCAAAGCAATGGGATTTTAGGTCAAACGGATGTAAGAAAAAGCCTGTCCCTGGCAAGAAGGGCCTGAGTATGTGACTGTGAGCACAGGCACCTCTTTCATTTACCCTGTCTTTGCTGTTAAAGTGCTTTATACCAGCAAAGGGCTTGTTTTCTCTACCAGGAAAAGTGCTTAATGAAAGCGGTTTAGATATGGAAACACAGCCTTATGTGATCTTAAAAAACAAAGCTATAGTATTATTTTTTTCTTCTGCTTCATCATGAAAAAATAGCATCTTGTTATGTTTGAAGTCCTACTGCTTAAAGATCAAGCAAGCTCACAAACATTTTGACACCTAAAAAGGAGAAATTCTTAAGGATCTGTATTAATCAAGTACAGCTAATAATTTTAATCAATAATTCTTAAATCTCAGGAGCTTCTTAAAAAAAGGTTTACTTTTCTCCTTTGATGACGGTGCAGTGCAAATCTCTCTGAAGGGTGGTGTGGGCTGGGTAGAGGGCTCTTCTCCCTCAGGTCATTGGGGCACCTTGCCTTTTGAGGTCCTCTGGCTTCTGGCACCCTGGATTACTCCTGGGGACACTGGACATGTGGCTCACAGAGAGCAAGGGAGAGGGTACGAGTGGAAGAGAGCCTGGCTGTGGAGTCCACGACTTCTATCTTCTTTTGGCCTAACTGCAAAGAATTCCTTAGCTGTGTGCACAGAAAGAAGAAATAGGTTGGATCAGCTGGACTCTGTCACATAATTTAACTAAAAGCAGGCAAGCTGACACAGGTTATTCGTTCATGTATTTCATTTTAGATTGAGTCAAATACTTTAAGTATTCAATTTAGCTCAAAATGTTGAATACGGGATTTTGGTTCTTCTCAAAAATTCAGTATATAACACAATTTTTTGGTCTACTTGACATTGAATGGCCCAAATAAAGTAGCAGTTGTCCTTTAGCTTAAGTGACTAGTCCCTAGTTCACCCTCCAAGCTGTTTCACAGATTGGCTCCCAGAGGCCTTTGCATTCTCTGGTCTTGTCATGGTATATACTTTTTGTATTTTGTATCTTGTCATTAAAATATTAGTAACAACGGGGGATTGATTTGAGTCCACACTTGTTAGATTAGAGATTAAATCAGTGAAAACTACTAACCAACTTCTAACTTTTCTTTTCCCATTTTTCATGGCCAATGGGCAATGAGTTGAGATTTCTTTTAGCTTGTTGTTCAGTCAAATTCATATTCTGTATTGACATGATAACCAGAAACTGTCTATTGAATATAAAAACTTTGCTTTTTCTTCCTAGGATTAATAATGCTTGTTAGGCTTATAACTCTAAGATTCTTTGAATGGACCAAGAACTCTTCACAGAAAAGTAGGCCTTAAGCAAACAGAAGGATCCTTAGATTGACAACACAACAGTTAATGGGAAGGTGAGCTACTTCACTGCTGTCTGGAATTAGCTACACTGGGGTCTTCAGTAGGGTGGATTTGACATAGATACTAAAAAATCATCTGAAATAAAACATAGACCTCAGTATAGTTCTCTGACTCTTTTATTTGTGCCTGGAACTGTTCCACAATTGACAGTTGGAAAATCGAGTTATATTGAAAAGGGAATTTTGAGTGGATTTTAAATGACATAATTGCTTTGCTTCTTTGGGGAACCTGTCTTGTCAATATTGAGAGTATAATCTTAAAGATTTGTATGTTGTAGTCTAAGAATTTTATCTTCTATTCTAAGATTTGTATCTTAGAATTTGCATCATCCTAAAAGAAAGAAATAGATGACTGGACTTATAATTAAACCATTTACAAACTTCTTCACATCTTAGAAAAGTGAAGAGAATAAATATAAATACACTTAAGGGCAATTAACACCTACAGGATGAAACTATAGCATTATAATACTTTAGCACATTTGTTTGCTTGTGTCTCAAAGAACTCTTGAAATGTTATTTCAAAAAATCACTTCAGGGTCTGCTAAAAATCTCGCTGACAATGGCAGCTTTTCTTTCGTTTTTCAATTCATGTATTTAGATTTCTGTACAAGTTATATAAATTCTGTGGAGAAAAGTTCTATATACATTTGTAAAGCAGGCCAATAGAAAGACAAATGTTATTCTTGATTGTTATGGATTTAGATGGGGGTAAACTGCTAATGTAATTTTTAGGTGATTCAGAACTGAACAGCTGTGAAATTGCAGTCAGGGTACACATGGAGACAAAAACATAGACAATTTTCTTGTGAGAGAAATGAGTGGAAAATTTTCACAAAACCACCTTGAGTGGTGGGCAGAAGGATTGTCCCTGGAGAAAAAGAAGTCCTTAGCTGATATGGACTGAGAAAGGTTAGCTAAAGACCAACAGAACTCTCCTGCTTAGCTTAACCGGCTGTAAATTTTTACAACTGGTTAAGGCTAGGAAATGGTAGTAATGGTAGTTATAGTTTTCTTGTCAAGATGGGGAGACTGTGGCTCTGATAGATTAATCAAGTTATCCACGGTCCACACACTAAATAACTGGGGATATAGGAATCTGGATTCAAGGTCTCCAGACACCAAAGTCCACTTTGAGATAAGCAAAGACAGAGGGCACATAAAAACCCATTGGAAGGAAACAGGGCAGGCCTGGATTTTAAATATATTTTACTGACTGTTTGATCGAGGAAAAAGTCTCAAAAACCCCTGGCAAAGTGGACAATTCTCCCTCCACCTCCCAGAGACTGAGTTCAGAAGTGTAGGCTTGACTCGGCACTTTGATACCAGAAGACCATAGCTGGAGAGATTCCAATAGAGCAATAAAACAGTAAAGGGAACAGCGATTTATGTGTTGAAAAGATGCACAAATCCAAGGCCTGCTTGGATGGGGAGGAAGTTAGCACAGTTAGAAGTTTTTGAAAAGTACATCCACGTCTAAGGAGGGATTAGTTTGGATGGAGGGTGCATCAGGCATTGCAAGGGATGGAAGGTGGACAGGAAATCTCTAAACTGATAGCAGAAAATATTTCTGAAAGAGTTACAGGGCAACTCCTTGAGGGCTTGATGTTTCTATCTTTTCCTGACTCACATTTTCTGGCAGTAGGTAGCACAGGACAGGATGGCCCCCTAGAGGTGTTGGTTCCAGGGAGCATCAGGGTTGAGATCCAAATGGGCAGTGTGACTCACTCTGTTTCCTGTCTCGGTCATTTCCATGACTCACACACTTTTATGTGGCCCAAAGTATGAGAAAGTAACATCAAAAAGCCTCCCTAAACGATGTTATCAAGCATTTGATGAAAAAGAAAAATCCCCTATCTTATGATCCTTACAAAAAATGTTTATTTAGCCTTTTTATTTTGGTGTCATTTCTTCAAGTTATCAACAAGAAAGAAGAAGAGAGGCTCTGAACACACATGCATACACACACGCACACCCCACACACATATCTCTACTTAGACGTGAAACATCATTTTGAAGAGGATGCTTAGTAAAACTTCCTTACACAGCAATGTTGCTATTCATCTTGGTTGGTGTATTAGATCGTTCAGGCTTCCATAATAAACTTCCGTAACAGAAATTTATGTTTTCACAATTCTGGAAGCTGTAAGGTCCAAGATCACAGTGCCAGCCAATTTGGTTTTTGGTGAGATGTCTTTTTATGGCTTACAAACTGCCACTATAACCCTCATGTGGCCTTCTCTTTATCTCTTGTTTTCTTTTCTTTTCTTTTTTTCTTCTCTTCTCCTTCTTTCTCCTTTCTTTCTTTTCTTTTTTTCTCTTTCTTTCTTTCTTTCTTTCATTCTTTCTTCTTTCTTTTTTTGGAACAGGCTCTTGCTTTGTAGTTCAGGCTGGCTTAGAACTCACAGGGAGCCTCCTGCCTCAACCTCTTGAGTGATGGAATTATGCCATGTGCCAATATGCCTGGCTTTTTTCTTTTCTTATTCAACTACCAAAAACTGGATTAGGATTTTACCCTTATGACTTTAGCCTCAGTTACCTCCTTTTACAGCTTTGTCTCCAAATATAGTGACAGTGGGAATTAGGGATTCAACATAACGAATTTTCAGAGAGCAGCATTCAATCCATGGAGTTGGCTGAAGCCAATCTTCATTTTGTTCTGGGACCCAAGTAACTCAGAGTCCTTCAGGAATAATTCATGTTTGCTATGAATTGTGTCTTCTGCTCACCAGTAATTACTAAAGGGCTATGAATACGTGTTTATTGTAGTCCACAAACAGAATAAATAAAATAGATTAGACACTTTTGGTAAAATAGGGTAAAGAGTCTTGGAATATAGGGTGGTAGGGTCCTTCCAAAAATAGGTTTTGGTGGCTATTGTGTTCCTAATATTAAAGGTATTTTAGAGCACAAATAAGAGTCAAGAAGAAAAAGTTAAATCTGGAAAGGAAAGGGCCCATTCTGTAGAAAGAACACATTCTTTCCAAATGGTTTGCATAATTTCCTATGTTGCTTTTATATTGCAGAAAACAAACACTTAGGTGTTTTGGATGGCTATGGAGACCAAGCTTCCACATAATCTCAGAAAGCTCATTAAGTTTGGGTTGATTAATTTAGGAAAGTTTAATAACATTCTTTCTGATGTATCATCTAAAAATTTTGAAAATATGAACATGCCGTTTTCTCACTTTCCTCCTTCATTAGCATAAGTCTGCACACATGGTGTATGCAAGTATCCCTGTATGAGGGTGGGGTAGAGAAGTAGGGAAATAGAATGAGTTGGACAGAATAACTAGAATTTCCAATTATAAAAATCCAGATTACATTCAGCTTCTGGTGTTCAAACCAGGATCTATTTATAAGGCTATTGTTTTGAGAGAGAATTTTCAAGAAAAAAATTTAAATTTCTTCTTCCAGAAACTAAGGGCAAATTCTTACAGGTAGAGAAGCCTCACACTTCCCAGACAGAAAAGTCTGTGCTTGTTACTTGCCTTTGAGGACATCAGAAAGAAACTCTCCAGTCCTTAGGATCACCTGGGTAGGCAGGGTACTGAGGTTTTTGTATGGTAAGGAATGCCTATGAGCATCAGCAGCCAACCCCAGAAACCTGGGGCCAGGGACCAGAGCAACCAGAGGATCCCCACCGACACTGTCTCTTCTTTTCTACCACAGACTCACGTAATCCATTAGCCATAGCCACCCATTCCTTCTCCTCCTTTTCCTACTTATCACCTTAGGGCAGAAAGAAGAGAGGGAGGCTAAGTGAGTGGGATGGAAAGGAATAAGTAAGTCTTCTGAAAGTTTGAAAATTTGTCCTTAGGAATAACCAAGTGTTACCCAAAGGCACATGTAAGTGATAGGCTACTGGTCTGTTCAGTATTGTTTTACTTTTCTGATCCAATATACTGAGCATATCTCTTTACCTCCTTATTTTCATCTGTCACCAAATATAAAGTTTCAGATTTTAAAAAGTGTCATTGGGCACTACCTGCTTATTAACAAAGGTCTTCCAGTATTTTAATAAGGCTTCTCTCTTAAACTATTTTCAGAAGTTCATATTTGATAATCTATTCCTAACATATGTGACCCAGCAAAGAAAAAGCAAATGTCACCGACTCTCTTCTTGTTTAGCCAAATGATTTACACAGGGAACAGAAGTACTTCAAAACATTCTGAAAAACACCTGGACTCTGTGTACTGGGTGTTTCCAGTGAAAGTCTGACAGCTAGCTTTTTTCTTGCAAGGCAGAGCTTTTTGCTTTCAAATCTCAGTTTTATGCGCTTTTTATTTTTCTCAATCCAAGTTATTAACATTTTGTTTAACCTCAATTAAACACATGCTCTGAATGGTAGCACTTACTGGCTAGCATGCCCAGTTTGTTTTGTGCTCTCTCTAAGGGAATATTTCTTTAAATCTCAAGATTTTGGCCAATTTTCAGTGAATCTCCCCAAAGTTCTTCAGTTCCCATTCATTTCTTGTTCTTGGAAACCCTATAGCACCTATGAGGTAAACCACTAGTTTTGGTGTTTAATTGTATAATGTCTGGGGTGATGATTTTCATGCATGTATATCTTCTCTTTCTGGTTGACATTGCTAGTGTATGCCACTAACAATTCATTTTTCCAAATATAAGTCCCTGCACAGATACCAAACGTATATTAAGTGTTGCAGGCTTTTTGACTCTCTCAAAGGGTTAGTCCTAAAGTTTATTTGATTCAAAAGAAAGTATAGCTCAAAGGAATGTGTGTTGTGTTGCCATTTCCTTGTTGTGGAAAGTCCCAGTCAGTGATAGTTAAAAATGAGTATCAACAGCTATTTATCTAGTGTTTTACAGGAGATAATGCTTGGAGATAACTCCATAGACAGATCCTTTTGTAAAACCAGCTGAATTCTGTTACGGTTTACTCCCTCTCTGGTCTCTGACTAATCATTTAACTGCTGCAATGGCACAGGTGGAAAATGAACTCTGTTACCAGTCCATGAGTTAACAAGCCAGCAAACTGCTACTAGTGTCCTGGCTCCTGGCTTTGTGCCTTTAAGGATCCCTGGGCGAAAAGCAATGATACAAACATAAAGGAACCTTTATAGAATCATCCTATGTCTTTTCCCATATTGTACCCAGTCAGAGAAGTGAGACAAGGGCAGGACCTGGGGAAGCGACAAGACATATTAGAGAGCGACAGCAACAATGCTGGGTAAATATTGTAAATCCCAGATGCTCAACCAGGTTGACATTTTACAAAGTGCTTTGTCTTAAAATAGCAAGAAAACTTCTTGGAAGTTTTAAGACAATTTCTCTTTTTCTGTGGAAAAGTACTCACTAGTTAACGCAAATTTGTCACTCAGTGTTCACCAAACTGTATTTAGAAAACAGGATCCAATTTGCTTAGTAGCTAGGGGAAGACAGCTAGCAATAGAGATGAAATGTAAAAACTGACTGGTTTTTCAGTGCCTGAGTGGAGACTTCACAGTTGACTGAGAGAAGCTACTCTTTCCTCTTTGTGTGTGCCCTTTTGGTGATTTGGATAGCCAAATCCATACTTGATGGCACTTTCTCAGAAAGCAAGCTATGAATCGTCACTCTAGGGGGGTAACTGATGAAGGACACATTCCCAAAAGGGATACAGTGATTTTAGGGAAGAATTAAAGAACATTAACATTTTGTTGAACATAAATGACCAAGGAACTGATCTTAGTAAAAAGTTGCCAGGAGAAGTTTCAAACTGTCATGACTCCTAAGTATTAAGGGGAAAGATTCCACTAATTCCCAGATGAGAAATAGTACTGATTTTTCTCAGGGAGAGTTCAGTTTTGGAAAGGAAGTCAGATTAGATACACAAATTAAATTCTGTCTGTGAGATGAAATTCCTAACCTCTAGGAAATAGAAAAATGGCTATTAGGTGAGATTTTTCTCAAATAATTCTCAAACCATATGTTCTAGAAAGAACCGTGTGTGTGAGATAGGGGAAAGGGAATGAGGAGGGGAGAAGAAATGGGGGAGGGAGAAAAGTTTCTGAGGAATGTGGCCTTGAGATACCTAGACATATTGCTACAAAGAGAAAGTCTGACAGAGGCACTGAAGAAATGAACTCTTTTTAGGTCTGAGCCAAAACATGTTTTAGGCCTTTGGAGATAACAAAAATAGTCTATGTGTTTTGAATGCTAAGATAATGAAGATCAAAGCTACAAAATATGGATGAAAAGAATATTACTGTCATGTTTCAGGTTTTGGAAAATAAACGATAGTATGATCTTTGAATCACATAGCTGAAAACAGATATTTGGGTGCTTCAAAAGATAAGGGGGGAGGGCACACAGAGAGAACTGCAAACTTACACAAAGAAAATTCATCATGATCATTTAGAGAAATTAACATGAATTTGTGTTGCCAGAAAAGAAAAAGTACAAATTAGTAGAAATCTATTAATGGGCTAGCCATTGTAGATAGGAATATTTAACTATTTTTAATGATTTACAAAATGAAAAATACATAGCCATAAATATGTAGACTCTTCACTCATTTACTTAAAACAAGTACATTAATATCCATTGTTTATATTCACATCATTCCTGAGAAACTGCCAAGAATAGTTTTTATTTCTTTTTTGTAATTTGGGATGGTAGCAGAGGAAAGTGAAATAACATCACAATATTATGTTTAGCTGATAGGATTTCCTGGACATTGACTTTTGAACACCTTAACTAAAATTCTCTTATTAGACCATGAATTGTTTCCCAAATTAATTTTGTGAGTTAAGTTTACCAATAAATGAATATCAAAATGAACTTTGAAATAACTCAAATGCAGAAGGGACCAAGAAATTCAAACTATAGCCATGAATATGTCTTTTCTTGGCTGGGTTTGGCATGTCCAAATGAATGTCTATAAATTGTGAGGAATCTGACAATCATTATCTGTTAGGACTCCTTCAGGGGAAGGGCTTAGAGGATAGGATGGAGGTTTTCTAGATCATGGAATAAGAGTCCACTGGGGGGTCTCAGTGCTCCGGCATTGTGGGGGACTCTAGAGAGCCCAAGGGCTTCTGGAACAATGCTGAGTTTGGTGGGAAGAAATTTCCCCAAAGTAGTGGAAGAAAGGGTTAAAGAATTCCTCAGAATGAGAATCTTTGAATGCTATTTCTATCAGTGTTTGAGACCAGGACAATATGGGAGCACAGGCACTTGGGGAAAGGTTACACTGAGTTTGGGAAGACCTGTGTGCTTCAGAGAATTCAGACAAACTTGAGCTTTCATAAACTCATGTATGCTATGGTTTCATGATGTCTTAATTTGGCTCCTAGAAAGACCCTCTGGATACACAAAGTACTTGCATCCAGAAGGACATCACATTTCAGGTCTGTTTCAGGAACAAAGTATTTACCACAACAGTTAGCAATGGCCCTTGTTGGCTGCCAAATGCCTGGAGATTTTCTGCTGCATTTTCCTTAACTGAACAAGAAGGAAGGCTCCTCAGAGGCAAAGAAAGGATACTATGGTGAAAAGCGACTCAATCCAAAAACTGGGCTCCTGTTGTAGAACTGAGACCTTTGAGTAGTGTTCCTTGTGTTTATTCTACTTGTATCAAAGAGGCTTTCATCTCCCTAGAGCAAATTATTAACACATTCCACCAAAGATGTGAGGGTGGAGGCCTGGCCTTGGAGAAAAAAATAATCACTGTTATAATCAAGAGCTGCCCGAAATGTGAACTTAACAAAACGTAACATAAAAGCCTGTACTTTTAATGATAGTGGTTGGCTGAACACCAAGGCCCTTGTGCCCAGGGGAGCATGCCTGTCGGCTGACCCTCTGTACCCAGGAATTTTCCATTAGAAGCTGGTGGACTTGGAGGTGGGAATTTTGCAGGTTCAGCAAGCAGAGACACTTGCAGTCAGTCAGTCACCTACAACCTTAGCTGGAGAACAGATGCTGTTGGCTGAATGACCAGTGACTGACTCTTGGTTCCAGGCAGTGAACCTTTGCTTTTCTTTCTCTGTTACTATTTTTTAAAGTAAATCTTTGCTCTCCAAGATTATTTGACTGGGGAGAAGAGGGAGAAAAATAAAGAGGTGGGAGGAAGGACAACCAACTGACAAATTCTAGAGTCAGCCAAGAGGAGTAACAGACATAAAATAAGCAGAGCAATGCTTCGGTTCCATTAATGGATTACTCCCAAAGGCAAAGGCTGTGGGGAATGACTTCTAGATAGAAATTATATCATTTTCTAAAGCAAGTTCACTTGATTTGCAGGAGCTAGTTGGTGCTCAGGCACCTCCTTAGAGATATAACTCAAACACATGTAGTAAAGGACCTAGTGCAGAAGAGTGTAACAGAATTATTGATTGCAGGACCCAGGGTTCAGACTTTGTTTTTGTTTGACTTTCTAATAATGTTTCCAAGTAACACCAAAATATATGACACCTCAGGACTCATTTTCAGTGACTGTGACAATCAAGATTCATGGACAGTAATAAACCTATTGTTTGTCATCGAATTTAGTTTTCCACTTTTGGAGCTAGAAGAAGATGAACACCTCCCTGCCATGCAGAGAAACTATAACTGAGACTTGAGGTACTTCATCCAGTGAAACAGCCAGTGAATCCTTGTGCAAAAACAGCTTGGGCCCTCCCCTTGGTCATCTGACATTGAGAGTTTGCCTGTGGTATGCGGAGTTACTGTTGAAGGAATAGATGGATGTGTTTTGTGATGGTCTCCATATGCGAAGTTATGTGAAGCATTCCATAATAAGGAATCTCCAAAATCCAATCATTTCATCAGTTTCATACATAGATTTTTAAACCCTGGGTCATAGTTTTTAGTATCATTTACTTAGCACTTTACAGCTTTGAATACCTTTCACAACAATGTCTGTACTACTGATATAATTATTTGCAATGATTGGATTTGGAAACTGAGGTTTGCAGTGTGTATAACTTCCCCCTCTTTTCCTTCTGTAAGATCCCCACTTTACACTTGGTGACATGATTCCCCCCAGATGCAGTTGGAGATATTACTAATTGTTTTGACTACAGGTGAATATCTCATAAGCATTAAGTGAGTAGAGGCCAAGAATCCTGCTAAACATCCTAAAATATAGAGCACACTACCCTGAACAAAGAATTAGCCACTTTAAAATATCAACACACAAAAGCTGACACATGTATTCTTCACATACTCTCTGTCTTTGACGTCAATGGCCATATAATAGATTTTCAATCTATCATATTTGTTATTTCCAAAACTCCATTCTCTTATTACTGACTGCCTAATAGTGATCTGCTTGGCTATCATGTAGAAACCTGAATATACTATGACCCGAATAAATCTCCACTTTTATTCTGATTTTGATTATTGGCAATACCATTTAGTTTTTTTTTCAAATTAGAAACATAATTGCTGTACTTGACCTTTTCCTTCCTGCTATAGTTTGGATTTGAAATGTCTTTCAAAGGACCATGTGTTAAAGGCTTAGTCACCAGTTTGGAACTACTGGAAGGTGGTGTAAACTATGAAAGTTGGGTCCTAATGGGAAGTTTTAGGTCATTGGTGGTGTGCTCTTGAAGAGAACTGTGGGACCATGGTCTGTTTCTCTTTTATTTCTCTCTTTTGCTCACCGGTTGGGAACAGTTTTGCAATGTACTGTGGTAATAATGTACTGCCTCACTACAGGTATAAAAGCAATGGGGCCAATGAACAAGGGACTGGTGCCTCCAAAATAAATCTTTTTCTGTTTGTATGCTTATTTTCTCAAGTATTTGCTATAGTAACAGAAAACTGACTCAAACACTTCCTGCTTCTTTCTTCTTTCACTTCAGTCCAATTTCTTGACAAGTATAGCAAATATACCTGAGAAGTACCTCCAAGAATTGGTCACCACCGGTGCCATTTTATCATTGCCTGTCATTGTCTCTCAGGGTAAACTCTTAGTGCCTTAACTTGACACACCATACCGGGAGCTACTATTAGCAATCCTGAAGTATTATCACCTCATTTCATAGACGAGGAGTAAGTAACTAGCTGATGAGGCCTCAGGGTTTGAACCCAGGCCATACCCTGTCTGTCAACCACTTTACTTTGCTACCTGTTTATTCATCATCTTAGATTTAACTTCTACATTTTGTACATGAGTCATGTGCTCCAATTATACTGAAGCTTTCCTCACTCCTGGAGCTTCCTGGGGTGTTTCACATTTCTCTGCCATTGGAAATCATATTTCTCTATCTGGAATGCTCCCTTTCCTTCCTTGCTGGTGAGCTACTACCTGCCCTCCACGACACAGTTCAGATGACAGCTTTTCAAGGTGAGAATCACGTCATAGTCATTTATTTCTAAATTTCTAGCACTGCACCTATTTCATAATAGGTACTGAAATATTTAATAAATAAAAGACAAAGACTGTTTTTACTTTACCACCTCCAAAACAAATTTATTTTGTAAATATTTTCCATTAAAAGGAGGTCTATCAATATTCCATTTTTGCCTCAAGGCAACTGGTAAGAAGTGGCTGGTTGGTCTATGGGTATGTATAAAGGTGCAATTTTAAAAAACATATCTATCTATCTATCTATATATATACTATAATATATATTTACTATATGTATATATATACATATATGTGTATATACCATATGTGTGTATGTGTGTGTGTATATATATATATATATACATATACTATAATATATATTTTACCATATATGTTCAAAGAGGTGACATTAGCAACTTTCTGAGTAATACTGAACAATTCTAAGGTTTGTCTATGGCTTCCAATTTAGGTCTCAATTTGAAAATAAATCTCTTTTACACGGCCTGGACAAACAAAAATTTGTTATAAGAGTGATTTTTTCAAATAATTCATTTCAGAGGCTAGAAGAAATTCAAAAGATGTTTAGATTGGAAACTCTATGCCAAATTTACATTATTTTTACAACTTTCATCTCTTTTTTCTCTATCCTCTGATACCATAAGTAGTTGAAATGAAAACATAACATATGCAAGGATTTAAGGTCATTCTCGTTTTTTTCCATCATGACTGCCATAAGTCCTAGAAAACATTTCCTGAAAAGTATCATTTCTGTCACCAGCAAAAGAATGAAATAGAAATATAGTATAGGCAAAAAATCTTTTGAAAAGACTATGAAGCTGCTTTAACTCAGAAGCAAAGTCTACTTATTGCCTTCTTTATTAATTCTCCTATAATAATACTAGTTGGAAGCAAGGAGAAAAGCTGAAGATAAATTAGTAGTGTATTGAACTGAGGGAATGGAACTGTGAGCACCAAACTGGGTCCCAGACACAATTATACCAAGAACACTGCCCTGTTTAAAGGTTGTGAACGTGAAAATGATTACTGAGTTGTGCCCACTGCTCCTAGGAAGATGCAGAAAATGTAGTAAAGCTTTGCATTTCCTGAGAGTTTTAAATGACATGACTTTTGAATCCTGTATTTTGTTAGCATGGTAGTCCATATCCTTTTTTTTTTTTTTTTGTCACCAAATCAGGTAGGTGTTCAGGAAGAACACATTTTTATATGACATTTCTATCATTGTATTCCTGGAAAATAGCTTTGTGTCTGAAAACCCATAAAGTAAAAATGAAAGTCAAATTCAAGAGCAATCTTTCTGAGGGTTCCCAAGGTATAGATAAATTGAGTTCCAAACCTAGCAAGTCCATGCTCAAAAACTGTAAACTTCATCTGTATCGACCCAGAGAAGCATGAAACATTTCTTTTATTATCTATAAACCCATTATAGTGCTACAATGCCAGTTACATTTGATAGTACATTTCCTTCAGCTAATTTCTCCTAGGGCTTTGTGAGATACCAGTGAGTAAATGTGGTATATTGGTGTCTTATCTCAGCCTGTTATGACAAATTTTTGTAGACTGTTTGTCCCAGGCGCTTCAATCAAAAGAAGCCAGAGTGATTCTGTTGAAATGTAAGCCACATTGTGTCACTCCTCCACTTAAAACCCTACAGTGTTTTCCACTGTAACGGGGAGAAGCCAAACACCTTCCAAAGTTTTGAAGACTCTGCATATACTGCTTCTTCCTTGTTTCTGCCTTTTCTACTGTAAGAAAATCCCTTGTTTGCAGTGCCTGTTTTTCTGGTTGATCCTCATAGAGTTAAGCTCCTATCTCGCAGCCACAGCACTTTTTGCTGCCTGGAACACTTCAGCTCAAATGCTCTCACAACTTGCTCTCTCATCTCCCTTGGGGATTTTCTTAACTGTCACCTTCCCCTCCAGGCTTACCTGACAAACCCACTTTAACATGGTAATGACCCAAATACTTCCATCTCTGCCTTATTATTTCTGCATTACTTCCATCATTTGTTGTGTTTATTTTTTTCACCCCCAGTTAGACTTTCATCCAGGAGAGGAGAGGTTTTTGTTTGATTTTCTTTTCTGTATTCTCAGTTCTTAGAACAGAGTCCAACATATGTAAGGCTCTTAGAAACATTTGTTGACAAGTATAAGGAAATGAGGAACAGCATATCCTTTCTAGCATATAGATACAGAAGAGATAGAGCATTAAATGCTCTTCTTCCTTAATTCCTTATCCTTATTATCTTCTCAGCTGCATTTACGGCTTACTACTTAAACCTGGTATTTCTTAGAAGTAGCATTACTAGCTACCACATCCTAGTTACAGTCTGCAATTTGTACCTGAAAGCACCTAGAATTGTGCAATGTTACATTTAGTTAGTAGCAAATCTACTTCAACCTCTTTTCTGTGTCTTAACCATCTTGGCATGGGTAGCATTCTTCATTCCCATTAGACAGAGCTTCCCTGTATAAGAAGTTCCAATTGATATTTAAGATTCGTTATCCTGAAAGTCCATGACAAGTACCACAGTCAATCTATCTAGATTTTATAAATATTTTTAAATCCATGCTGTTTACTCAGGGCCATGTGATCATAATGTAGGCTCACTGATCTCAAAGACATATGTCTCAAAGAAGTGTAATTTGCTATAATCTGATTTTTGCTTGTATAATGCATTTGTAGGCACCATATGATGAGAAAAGTATATGTAATAAAAGAAGAAAGATATGAGTAAGATCTTGAAGGTCAGGGACTTAAGGTATCTAAGTATTGAATGGAAAGTAGAACCTAGTCAGAAGCATTGGCTATAAATCAAGGCCATTGGAGCAGTCAGGGAGTAGCTTGAAGGCATTAAATACCAATCTCAGTACCTTACTGGTATCGTAGAACCCAATGTGTGCAAACACTTTACAACTGTAAAATGCTGAGAGGCTAATGCTCACATATTCATTGTGTAAACAGGAGTCATAAAAGGCAAACTGGCTGGGCAGGAGGACTGGCACTGAAATCAAGCTTTGGAGTTTTGCTCAGAGTGCACTGGTCAGGAGTAGTTGTATAATGCTGCTTAAAATTAGTCTAGGGTCTGCAGATGGTGCTGAGGTGGGACCATGAGAGCCTGGCAATCTACTTCAGAGAACACTAGAACCCTGTATTTCAGAGGACTCTGACTATGTCTTCTCCAAATGAAGTTGTTAAGCTATGTCCTGGACTGTAGCGCCTTCCTTAAGGCTAACAGGAAGAATAAGTGATGGTGCAGTTTTGGGTGGGGGAACAGTGATGACCTTTAAGTAAAACAATGGGTTGGGTGGGAAGTGTCCCAAAGTCAGAGCTGCTTATTAATGTTCCTGCTGCAGCTGGTACCAAAGGGCTGAGTGTGGGTGTGCTCTTTTTTGGCACTATGATAACAACCCTCTTTTAAAACATTTTGGACTTCGTTGCTACTCCTTGTACATTAGCATTCTTGAATCTTGTATTTTTTATTAGCTTCAACCAACAACAAGCCCTTCCATTTCTGCAAAATTGTTTCTTCGCTTGGATTGGAGTCCAACATGGCAAAGGCAGGATGGAGACTTGTTTCACAAGGTCCAATTTTCTGTCCTTTTATCTCTGTCCAGTCTTTTCTTCTGACTGCCTCTGGTACTCCAGTCTCCTGGTCAGGTACACTGCTTTTCCTTGCGGGCTCTGCAGACAAAGAACAGACACATAGTAGAGATTCTGTGAGCATATGAAAGATAAAGGTAAAAAAATTTATATAGGATGTCTTTATTGGTTTAGTTTTCCTTGCCTTGACATTTCCTTTATAGCCAATGATTTTCAAGCCCCAAAACCACAAAACGCATCTCTTGAAACAGAACCAAGGGTTAGTGCACATCAATTTCATAGTCTTGGGCTGTTCTTTAGTGCTTTTTAGGACTATGGCTGGATTTGCTAGAACTCTTCTCAGATTTTCCTTATCTTCAAAGACCTCAAATCAAGACCCGCAGTTCTAAAGAAGAAACGCTGGTAAAGGAATTCATGGGAACATGATAACATGTTCTTCTCTGACCTGTGGTAATGGATTCCAGTGGACACTCAGGAGTGACTAACAGTTAAAATTAGGTTTTCAGTGAAGTATGAAAGTAATAGAGATAAATCATACCAAATTAGATAGCTAAAAGTCAATTTAGGAAAGTTGCTTAAGTCCAAAATTCTTGTCATTTTCAATCCCATTTAGAAAGTGACCTTTATTTGTCTTAGTAAACACATTAAATGTAAAAGTACATACAGTATTGAGGGAGTTTCCTGGAAGAAACTGTTGGATTTCTTCCACTGATGATATGTTACACAGATTTAATGCAATCTCAAAAATAGGCGAATACCTTGGAAAAGAAGATCAAAGATGGAATATACACACTTTTCAATTTGAAAAATCACAACAAAGATACAGCATTAGAGACAGTGTGATAGTGGGCACAAGGACAGACTTACAATTAGAATTAAGAGCCAAGAAACAAAACCTTGCATTTTTACTACAATTTGTTATCCACCCACTTGCTCGTAGCTATTGTGAAGAGTGCTGCTAGACAGCACAATTTGTAATAGCCAGATCTTGGACACAACCTAAGTGCCCATTAACTAAGGAATGGATTAAAAAGTTGTGGTATTTTTATACAATGAAGTACTAATCAGCTGTAAAGAATGATCACATTGAGATATTTATAAATAAATGGACACGAGACCATACTCATAAGCGAAATAAACCAAACTCACGTGTAAATACCGTATAGTCTCCCTAGTATGACAGTTGGTAAGAGTATGTAAGATTTTATGGTAAGCATGATTTCCCATTTCATTACTTTGAAGCCTTTCAATGTTTTCATTCATCAGTTGGAATGGTTTTATTCTGTTTTGTTTGACTTTATTGTGCGTGACAGTATGAACAGCTGTTTTGAAGAAAACAAAACATTATGGCAGCCATTGCTGATTTAATATCGTCTTCCTTAGAAGTCCTACCATGCTTCTACTCTGCTATTGCCATCGGTTCAATCATGTTGTGTCTTATTGGATAGTATTGGATAGATTGGATAGTATACTATGTGATAGTATAAACAAATCTTTTTATTCAAAATGAGATATTATAGTAGCCATTGATCATAGTTATTTGGTTCAGAATGTCCTGCAATTCCTTCATTCTTTTGAACGGTTTTATACTATTGTGTTATGTTTGATATTATGGTATCTGAAACTATGCTCAACTATAGCAGAGAAAGAGATATTTTGACAGCTACTGTTAATGTCCGGTTGTCTTATTGTAAAGTGTTGTGTTGCTTATGTTGTTCTGTTCTGATCTGCTTTGTTGTGCCCTCTTTTGTTTTATTCTCTTTAAAATAGAAAAAAATAAAAAAAGAGTGCTGCTAGAAATGTGAGTATGTAAATATCTGTTAGCATATGGTTAACTCTTTAAGAAATTACCAATTTCTTTTTCCTAAAATGGTTATAAAAATTACATTTTAATCAACAGCACAAACGAGCTTCATTTTTTCCACATTGTTATAAATGTCGATGTGGTCAGTCTTATTAATATTAGCTATTCTAGTAGGTATATAGTAGTATCTCAATGTGACTTTAATTAGCACTTCCTCAGTGACTAAAGATGTGGAATATTTTTCCATATTCTTATTGCTATCTTAGTATCTTCTTTGAGAAAGTTGAGGACCTTTATCTGAGACACTGAGTTGGGTGGAAACTCTCAGAATCAGAGCTACTTGTTGCAGCTCTTTGAGACAATAATTCCAAAGAGCTGAGTGTGGTGTGTTCTTTCGTGTCATTGACTATGGTAATGGTTTCCTGTTTAAATGGTTTGAACTTCATAATGTTTTCAAATATGTTGTGCATATTTGAAATGGAGTTATTTATTTTCTTATTCAGTTTAAGTTTGTATATTTTTGATTTATGTCTTTAATCAGACATACAGCATGTGATATGATTTTGAATGTTTTTCACTTGGTCTACAGCTTGTCTATATTCTCTTACCAGTGCACATACACCGAGTAGAAGTTTTAATTGCTATAAAGTTCAAAATAGAAACTTTTTTCTTCTGTGGGTATACTTCTGGTGTCATATCTAAGGAATATTTACCTAACCCAAGCTCATAAAGATTTTTCCAAAAAAATTTCCCTATTTTTGTACTGATATATAGCTTTACCTTTGGGTCTATGACCTATTTGAGATAATTTTTGTATTTTGTGTAAAATGTGGATCAAAGTTCATGTATTTATATACAAATATCCTATTATGCCAGCACATTTTGTTGGGAAAAATATATTATTTCTCCACTGAATTACCTTTGATACCTTTGTTAAAAGTTGGTTGCCCATATATGTGTGAGTTTATTCTAGACTTTCTATTTTGTTCTAGCCATCTATTTTATGACATTGTCACATAATCTTTAAAATTACTATAGTTTTACAAGTCTTAAAACAGGTAGCATTAATTCTTAAACTTTGTTGTCTTTCAAAGTTGTATTGGTTATCCTAGGTCTTTTGAACTTTGATACAAATTTTAAAGTTAATCTGCCAATTTTTTCTGGGATTCTGATTGACATCAGAATGAATCTATAGGTCATTTTAGGAAGAAATGACATTTTAATAATATGGAGTCTTTGACTCTTAAATACAATGTATTTCTCAATTTATCTTGAACATATTCAATTACTATCAGCAATGTTTTGTAGGTTTATCTCATGAGTTCTTTTTTCAGGTTTATCCCTATATATTTCATAATTTTCACATTATTTGGAATGGCACTTTAGTAAAGTATAAATTTTAAATTATTCATTGCTAAGTTCATCTGATTTTTAACTTTTAGATTTATCTTTTGCTTGGCTAGATCTCTTCTTTCATTATAAACAGAGTGAGAAATTTTAAAATTTTTGTTACTTTGAGAAATTCATTGACTAAATTCTACTCGTATGGGACTAGAGAGGGAAAGACTGACCTTGACCCTCTTACCACTTCTGTGCAAGCAGAGTTCTTGCCTAATATCTGTAGGTAAAGCTAACTTTTCTCTCTCAAATTGTTTTCTGGAGCATCTAGATTCTCTACAGTGGCAAACAAACCTACAGAGTCTGAGCTCCTGGCATGAAGTTTCCAGTTCTCTAATCATTTGGCTTTAGCTGCTGAAGGTCATAGAACTGACTGGCAGGAAATAGGGCACAGACAGCAGGTGGCCCTGCCAGAGCAGCTGAAAAAGAGCTCTATTCATGGCCAATTGTACATCATGAATGCCTGGTGACAGCACAGCATACCTGTCAGCCCCATAGCAGGCTGATTAGGTTAATTGAGATCTTCGTTTTCATGCAAGAGCTGTCAACAGTGTCAGCGATGCTAAGAATCATAGTCAGGGAGTGGTCGAGAAGATCTAGAGGGGTGTTTGTGTGGGCATGGAAGGCTAAGATACAGTGGATTCATTTCAACCCAGAGATGATCTGATTTGAGAATCTGGTCCATCATACAAATGATAGCTAGCAGGTAATCCTGGGATTCCTGCAGGCAAGTTTCGGGGAATGAGTTCACTTTCCAAAAATATTTCGGCTCCAAACCATTTAAGAACAGAATGTGATACATTGAAAGTGTATCACAAATGTGGTTGGAGCAGTGCCTGACACACAAAGGGCTCAGAGGATTAATAGGAAGATTCACAAGAATATTAATGGTTTTTAAAAAAAAAACTTTAGAGTCAGAACTAGACTCTTTATTTTAAATATAATAGTTAAATTTACATACTTTCAAGAGCAATAAAAAAGACACCCCTGCGTCCAGTTTGCTATGCTAATCTGTACTTGAAATTTCATATATTCTTTTTAGCTCTTTTTCAACTAATGAGATGCTGATACCATTATTAGGACGGTAAGTCATTAACTTTTATAGTCATTTAACGAGGTCATCATCTTTGTGAATGAGTGCATGAGAAAGCCCTTTTTCTAGTGCTTGAACAGTATACCGTAAGAGAGGGAGAAGAAGAAACCTGAAGTAAATGAAGATACATGAAGCAGGATAGGCAGGAGGGGACAGAGAATAAGACACAACTTCAAATTTCACTTTGGTTCAGCTCTGTAAACTTCACATAAAAATATCAAAAGATACGACTAAGAAACTGAAAGGACAACCCATGCAACAGGAGACACTGTTTTTGAATTATATATTTAAAAGAAGTCTAGAACCAGAATATATAAAGAACTCTTACACCTCAACCACAACAAAAGACCAACAACTCAGTTTAAAAAATGAGTAAAGGATTAAATAGACTTCTCTTCAAGGAAAGTATACAAAAGACCAATAAACACATTAAAAATGTTTGACATTTTTAGTCACTTGGAAAACACAGACCAAAATTCTATGGGATACCACTTTATATCCCCTAGGATCTAGGATGACTGTTTCCTTTACTACAGTTTCCTCTTACTATAACAAAATGTTTGAGGGAATCAACTTATAAAAATAAAAGATTTGCATTGGTTCACAGTTTGGGAAGTTTCAGTTCACTATCAATCTGCTTTGAGCCTGGAATGAAGCCGAATGGAATGGGCAGGAATCCATGGCAGAGCAAAACATCTCATCTCATTGCTAGGAGGCAAAAGAGAGGAAGAGGAAGAGGAAGAGGAAGAGGAAGAGGCTAAGGTCTCAGATTCTTCTCAGGAGCACACTCACTCTGACCTGAAAACCTCCCACTATGCTTCTCTTAAAGATTCCTCCACTTCATCACCCTAGCACCCTAGAACCACTCTAGGGACCAAGCCTTTAAAGTAAGAAACCTCATGCTTAACCTTGGTCCCAATGTAATGGTCTTGTGAGGTGATGGATCTTTAAGAGCTGATTAGGCCTTTGAGTAGGATTAATGCCTTTTCTTGAGAGTAAGTTCTTGGTCTTGTGGGAATGCATTAGTTCTTGTGAGAATGGGCTGAAACATATAACACTAGTCTGGCACCTCCAACCCCTGCTCTATTTCACACTTGTGCACTGTCACACTACCCATATTCCCATCATGAGTGGATAAAGCCTGGGCCCCTTATTGGAAATGGAGCAAATGCCAGGACTATTCTTTTGGCCTTTCAGGAACTGTGAGTCAAATAAACCTGTTTTGAAAAATAAATTGTCCAACCTTGAATATTTTGTTAGCAACAGAAAACAGAACAGAAACAGATCTCTCATGCATTACTGGTAGAAGTGTGCAATAGCGCCCCCACCCTGGGAAGCAGTGTGGAGATATATTAAAAATTAAATGCAGAATTACCATATGGCTCAGCAATTTCACTTCTAGGTATATACACACAATAGAGTTGAAAATAGATGTTCAAGAAATGCATATGAATGTTCTTAACAGCACTCCTTACAATAGCTAAAAGCTCTAAATAGCCATTTTTATTACTTGATAAATGGATAAACGAAAGTTGATAGATCCATACAAAGGAATATCATAACTCCATAAAAAGGAATGAAGAACCGACACATGCCACAACATGGATATACCTTGAAAACATCGTGAAAACTAAAACCGAGACCCAAAAGTCCTAATATTATATAATTCCATTTATATGAACTATCCAAGACTAGTAAGTGTATAGATACAAAAAGCAGATTAATAGTTTCCAGGGGCCAAGGTAAAATGAGTATAGGTACTGATTGCAGAAGGAATATGGAATCTTTTTAAATGATGAGGAAAATGCTCTGGAATTTGATGATGGTGATGCTTTGCACGATGTTGAAAATGCACCAAAAACAACTGAGAAGTACACCTTAAAATGATTAAAATGATGAATTTTATGTTATAAGAAGTTTATTTTAATTAAAAAATAAATAAGCCACCAAGAAGCTCCTTTTGGGTAATACTAGCAAACCCTAGTCTTTGCAGATGAGTGTTCGTGGAGTGCTAACCCAGCATTGTAGAAGATGTCTAGAGAATATATCACCAGCTTAATATTTGCAAAGCTTAGATAGACAACAGAGCTTCCAAAGTGTAGCCCTTGCTATTATTCTTCCTGTACTACAACATAAGAATACATGCAGAGAAAAAGAAGACAGGCAAGGGAAATAGATTTTCATTGTAAGAAATGTAGTTTTTCAAAGCAGAATGAATACCTGAACTGTAAAAATTTGTTACAGTCAAAGGACAAGCTGTGAACCAGACCTCAAGTAAGGCAAAAAGGGCCTTGCTGTCCACCCTAAAGATAGATGCCTCCATTTCTGTCATTACAGTTCAGAGTTATTGGCTTTAAATACACAGATACATAGAAATCATGCCAACCACATGCATATATCTTATCACATTGAGTTATTTGGAGTTTGCTTAGATATTAGAAAAATTCAGTGATTGATTTCTTCCTCTTTCCTCTTTTCTAGTCACAATTGAGATTCTCTTTTTTAATTACAAAAACAAGTACTTCTGAGTCAGAGAAAAAGCTCACTTCAAGTGTTTTGAGTAAATTTGGAAATGTAGCTAATGGCTCCATGATAATTTAATCTCTAGTAATAAACTACAATTAAAGGCATTGTATAAAATGAAAGCTTCTGGTGGGGTTTCTTTTTTCCCTGGAAACTCATTTATTTGAAACACAATGAGTGATATGTTATAGTTTGCTGGTTATATTGACCACTTAGTTTCTCTCTTTTGTTGCCTGAAACTGCCTCTTTACATAGACATATTGAAAATATCACCAGGTGTTTTTATCACCCAAGTTGGAGAAAAAAACATATTTGATGTTTCCAGCTTCTGATCTGGCTTCTGAGTAAGTCAGGACTGATCACTATAGCAAGAAAAAAGTTCATCACACTGATAAACCAACAATGTTTAAGTCTTCTTAGACCCAGAAGTGAAGTAAGATCACAAATGATGAGCTGGACTTTACTAAAATTAAAAACTTTTACTCTCCAAAAGACATCAAAAGAATGAAAAGACAACCCACAGCTTGGGAGACAATGCCTTCAAAAGGAACATTTGATATAGAACTGTTATCTAAAATACAAAAAGAAATAAGAACAATTAAGATGTGTTATATACACTTGCCAACTCCTTACAAGTAATATAATCATTATGTTTTGCAAACATGTACTAGTGAAAATTAAAATTAAATATAAAAGATAAATTTCTCAATAAAATGAAATGCATAACTCTTAAAACTCAACTATAATAAAATAAATAATCCAGTTTTAAAGTGGTATATGATCTGGAAAGAAAGTTTACCAAAAACAATATACAAATGACAAATAAGCACATGAAATGATTTTCAGTGTTATGTAGCCATTAGGGTACTTAACATTAAAAAAACAATGAGGTACCCGTAAATACCTATTAGTACAGCCAAAATTCGGAGCACTGACAACACCAAAGGAGGATGAGGGTGTGGAACAATGGGAACTCTCTGCCCAGTTCGTAGAGTGACTTTGAAAGTTTGGCAAAGTAAACTAGGATCCCTGAATCATCCTCCTTGGTATTTACCCAAATGGAGTGAAAACATATCCACACAAAAGCTGAACATGAATGTTTAAAGCTACCTGATTCATGATTTTCAAAGCTTGGAAGTAACCAATGTGTCCTTCTTTGAATAGATCAAAAAACCATGCCATACGCAGACAATGGAATATTAGACAGTACTAAAAGCAAGTGAACTGCTAAGGTGAAGGAAACAAATAGGTATTACAAGATGAAAGAAATCAATCAGAAAAGGCGACATACTGTATGTTTCCAACTATATAAGATTCTGGGAAAGGCAAAAATAAAAAATAATTGGTTGCTAGGAGCTGGAGAGAGGGAATAATGGGTAGACAAAATATAGAGGATTTTAGAAGAGTAAATCATCTACGCTATTTGATACAACAACTGATACATGTCAAAACCTATAAAACATACTACACCAAAGGTGAACCAGAACATACAACACCAGGAGTGAACTTGAATGTCAACTATGTACTTTGGAAGGCAATGATATATCAATTCAGCTTCATTAATTACAACAAATGTGGTGTCAGCTTTTGATGGGAAGGGTTTATTTGAGGCTAGGGATATAAATGCAATTTCTAAGTCTTCCAATCAACTTTAGTGTAAGCCAAAAACTACTCTTAAAAATAAAGCTCATTTTAAAATAAATGCTAGCTCTTGATGCAACAATAACTGTCATCATCTTTATGTACCAAAACAAGAAAAAAATCCAGCCAGTAACTGTTAGGTACTCAATATGTTTGTTGCCATGTGAATAAATAAGAGTGATTCAGTTAAGTAGAGAGAAGGAAAGATAAATGTCTGAAGCCAGGAAATGAGAAAAACTAGAGCAAGAAAAAAGACTGCAGAGCCGTGTTTCACAACCTCCCTACTACTCGGGATGTCTTTAAGGAAGTTCTTTTCTAATATGCATTAGCAGTCTAGCAGAAATATCATCCTGAAGGGCATTTTTTTAAATACCCAAAATGTCAGGGACTGTTTGCCATTATAAACCTGAATTTGAAATTTATGAGAAAAATCCTTGAAAAATATAGGAAGCAAATTGCCTAGAAATTCTCCTCCATCTTCATTTAGGAAGAGTCAAAAGATCAAATTCTAAATCCACCCACATCACCCTTCTCTCTTTATTAATATTAGAATATCCCAGTTACTACTCATTTCTCCCACAAACCTCTGAGAAATTATACAGTACCCTAATTTTTAGAAATCCTTTCGATTCCTCCCTTCTAATGTTTGTGCAACCCTAACAAATGGAAGAGCCCAAATAAAATACTGCCACATTCTTATTCCAATGTCAGTGGGTTAGTACTGCAGGGACATTTTGCCACTCTTTTGCACTCTTCCTTGTCTGCCATAACTGCTGTTGCTATTACTCTCTTCCTTCTGCCTTTTCTCCTCCGTTTTCTTTCTCTTCCTCATTTTCTCCTACACCCCCTCTTTATTCTTTTCCTCCTTTTTTCATCAGTTTATATCCAAATGCATTCCAAAGGACAGTTAAAGAAATCTTGTCCCCATGAGAAACAGAAAAATAGGATCTGTAAAATTATATTAGTAATAAATTTAAAAGAATAACACAACTTTTAAATAAAGCACCATAAATTTTCTCTCTCTAGGACCTAACTTTTACCAGATGATCCCTGGTGATTCAGGATATTCAGCAATTGGTTTTCAAATATCATTGAAGCAATTCCCTATTTGCCAGTTAGATTTACTTAGTCGCAAGGTATCTTGGTGCTTTTGATGTTCACCAGCCAGAGCACTTCAGGCTCCAGGGCTCTTTGCTGGGCACTGACCAAAGTTTGGGGGGCAAATTGTGTGGCTCTGGGTTTTATTGATGCCGGGTCCCCTTAAAGCTATGGCAAATTGTTTTAGCTCTGGTCGAGTGGATGGTTCTGGTTATGCAATTACCTATGCCCTAGTTTGTTCCATCAAGTAGAACTCAAATTTACTAGTGCTTAATCCTGTAATTGTTGGCATTTGAAAAATAAAAAAAAAAATTGCAGCACAGTTGTTAAGCAGCTCCATAAATGGAAACCACATTTGTCAAATGAGCTGTAACCCAGGAATCTCAGCAAGAGTACTCATGGGTGTCCTGGTCTCAGCCTGCCTTGCATCTCACATGAAGAACTGGAATGTGTGACACCCTTCCAGAGGGAACTGGATCCACCCAGAAGGCAAGAAGGTTCTCTTAGTCTTCCAAAACTTGTTTTCATAAACAATGCTCATGGGACAACTCATTGTGAAATTGAGATTATATGCAAGCCTGTATATAATTAAATCTCAAAATAAATTCCTTTGTATGATGTTTATTTGCTTTTGGCTGATTTGGCGGTAAACACAAAAAGTCCACAGGGTTCTGAGAACATCTCTGTACCTTTAAGTTGCAAGTGTTTAATTAACCTAATGCAATTCTCAAGCAAAAAAAATTAATAAAACTTCAAAACTTCAAAAGCTATATATGATGATTTTAAGAGGAAACTATATACTGGAACTATAAAGGTCACAGTGCATTGCTAATGAATTTTTCTCTCTCATCATCTTCCATGCTTTGGGGAGAAAATTGTAGTGTGACTTATTATCCTTTAATGTTTGTTGAATGAATAGCAGTTTTGAAGAAGAACAGAAAGCCTCAGGTAAGTAGTTATGCTAATGGGATCTAAGGAGTTTCTTAGGAAAGAATATTGCTTCTATGTGAGAAGATTTGAGAATCACAGCTCTAAAAATGAAAACATACCCTAGACACTTTTTTAGAGTTAACTTTTAAAAGCAGTGGACAAAGAATATTTTTAGTAAGCATTATTGAAAAAATGCTATTAATTAGGAATGATGGTCTTAAATGTTGTCCCCTCCTAGTTCTGGGAGCTTCTTAGCATTCACTGTGGCAGGATCATTTTGTTACCTCACAAAATACTTGATTTTAGAAAAAGATCTTGCAAAGTCATTCTCCTGAGATTTAGTAACTGAACCTAATTACTGTAATACATTAACTTATTTTTCAAGTAAGAGAAAATGTTTAATAGACTGTAATAGTTATTCGATTTACTTTTTCATAAGAATCAGTGCCATACACCAAGGTGATTTCTAATTATAGAATTAAAAACATTAGTCAGAGAATGAGAGGAGATAAGTTATAGAAGAAATACTTCCTTGCAAAAATTAGATAGATCATCTGCTTCACTGGTTTTTAAGGGGTGGTAATTGATCATCCAGTGGTATTCTGGCCTTCCTACATGTGAAAACAGTTACTAAAAAAAAAACAAGGAGACACCTGTCATCAAAATAAGAAGTGTCTAACAGAACTGTGAATTTCACTACAAATCTCCCAGCTACTTTCATAGGGCCAACATTATTACACTGTGTATTCAAATGCTACCCTCTGTTGTCAAAGAGGCAATATTTAATGCTTTTGTCTTTGCTGAAGTAAAAGTAGTCATCCTGCATTCATGGGACCGAAAAGACTCATTTTGATTATAAATATTTGACCTTTGGACTATGTTGTCATTAGTATGTCCATTAATGCATTACCTTCTAGAAATCTAAATGTCTTTTATAATTTCTAGAAATGTATTTAGGAATACATGTTCCACACTTTTTTACTGTCTCACTCCTCTCTAAATTGTTTATATCTAAGGAGCTTAATATCATACCATTAAATGTTTGATTTATTTTCAGATTTATCCAGATAAATTTTTTTATTTTATTTAAAGAGAAGAAAGAAAAAAATAAAACAGAATAAAGGGTAGCAACAATACAGAATTCCAAGGAAAAAAGGAAAAGAACAAGAACAAAAAAACCTAAGAGATTATTACTTGACAAATTACATACTGACTTCTTGGAAATAGCTGTTCAAATTATAAAGTTAAAACATGTAAAGTAGACATTCAAACAGTGAGTCTATTAACAGTTCTGTTCCACGATCTGACAAAAAAACCCAGCAATATGGCCATCCATCTTACCCACTCAAATATACAATTTGCAATTATATCAATAGGGTAAAATTAAACACAAGAAAACAGAGCAAAGTGGATCACAAGAAAGCAATGTAAGACATAAATTTCAAAGCTAGACAATTGGAGATATTCACTCTCTATCTTATTGACTCTTGTTTTCTTCCAAATAGTTGTCCATATTGTCACATACAGGGAATTCACATGAAACAACATAGTATGGAATTGATCTGAGCAGGATGAGGAGGGCGTTTCAGGTCTTCAAGACCAGACAATAGGGAAGCAAGAATGGCTGTCATAGTGTCTCTTGTTCTCCTAAAAACAGCTGTCCATACCTTCATGTGTGTTGAACTTAAACAAAACAAAACAAGCTAAAATCACTTTGAACAAAGAATGATAATTTTGCTGAATTACACATCATGACATTATGGAATCAGCACTGTGTATTGTAGTGTCTCTTTTTCTTCAAAGTAGTTGTTCATTTCAACATGTGTTATATAGTTGGTTCTCGTAAACTGTTTATAAGCTCTACACATGCATGAGTCTCTACATGTATATCTATCATTTCTGTATTAGAGGTAAAAACAAAACAAAGCAAGATAAAACAAAACAATTCCTAGAGAAGCATAAAGCAAAAAAGTCACATAAAACTGCAATACAAGGTGATCTACAATGGTTACCATGATGTCTCAGCAGTATATAACAACATTAATAAAAACAAAGCCTTGGAGACATTATAAGACTTCAAAAGCAAGTAATAATCAAACTAGAGTGCTTATCTTAATGAATCTTGTCATCTTCAGTGTAGTTACCTATACTCTTAGACTTCATGCTATCAATCATAACAGATTTAAAAGAAATCAGTCAATATAAAGTAGCAATCGAACAACCCAGATTCAAATAAGATCAGTCATAATAAGACAGTGTAAGTTATAAAGGGCTTCAGATTAAGTTGATAGGAAATTAGGGATGATTACCATAATATATCCTTTTATTTTTGGGATAGCTGACCAGGTCCTCAAGTCTAGCATAAGTAGACAAACTGGAACAGCACGTAATCCATCCAAGCAGAGTGGTGAGAATAATGTAAATTTAAAATCTTGTTACCCCATTAACAATATCCTCTTCCTCCCTTTTTTAGACAATTCCTCCCCTTTCACTCCCATGGGGTGCACTGCTTGTTTTGGGTCCCACTGCCTCCCTATATAGAGCAGCTCAATGGACCCTATCTCCTGATCTACTCTGCCTGTGTTTCTCTCTGTTAATATTTCAAGGCCATCTATACTAGAGATTATGGCCAATCTTCTCTGCCTTACTTTTGCTATT
>PVJX010006907.1:0-74387 GCA_004027295.1 Dolichotis patagonum
ATAGATAATCCTTGATTTCAAAGATTTTGGTATCTCTTTAATTTTATTTATAAAATATTAATCTCTTAGACAAATCAATCATTTTATTTTTCTAGTAATATACTTATTTATTTTAAAAACAATATAAATGATGATGCTAGTTCTGCTTAGCATTCTTTATACTGCCCCTACCACTCATTTCTCTCAGCAATCTTGTAGGCCAATGTTACCATCAAAATCCATTAATCAAAAAGCTTTATGTTGCTTTGACTAAGAAGAGACCACATATCCTTCACCTTTTATTGATCAATTGCTAGGAGAGGAAATGCTGGTAAGATGTACATAATAGCAATAATAAATAATACATTTTAATTTGCAAGCAGTAGAGAATTAGATGAGTATGTGAAATATATATGTGTGTGTGTGTGTGTGTGTGATCTACGATATCATGCCTGTGAGAAATTAGAAAATTACAGAACAAACCAAGTCTAAGAGCCAAATGCTAAGCAGGAAAAGTTTTTCAAAAATAACACAACGCGGGCCTTCCTTCTATTGGAAAGGTGCCCGAGAGCTACTCCAGCAACTATCCGTAGCGACAGATGAAACAGTGTGATGAATGGTGCACTGGACCCCGGCTGCACCCACAGAGGTCATGGAGGCTTAGGGATGATCCAGGAGGGATGAAAGAGTTGGGAGAAAGAATTATAGCACCAGTAGTGACATATACAATCTGATTACAGAGTCTACATCTCTGATTCTCTGGCTTACTTATTGAATTGTAGCTATAATGACCTTACATAATATCATTGAGCTATTAATTCAATTTTAAATGACAGAAGAAATACAAAAGTGTATAAAGCACATATAATTATGAAAGATTTAAAATAGAAAACCAGTAAATATAATATTGTTTCCTTTGGACAGAGCTTCTACAAAAGCTAGAAGCTCTCCAGGAAGCTGTTTCGAGCTTTGAACTGCCTGATCAAAGATGTCCCCAACGGGTCAGAGAAATTTAAGAAAGGCCATGAATTCAGAGAGTGAGGAGCTGCACGTTTTTCATGGAAAAACAGCAGGCATGACCCTTTTATTGTACAAAAATTCTTTAAATCGTTACCAGTTTGTTTTCCTGTGAGTTTTGTTAGCTGTTTATAGATAGTTCAACTATTGAATATAAACAATGAAAAGTAAGAATAAACTTTCATTAACATTTACAGTGACCAGTATAGGTGCTATGGAGCTTTAAAGGTGAAGTTATTTTTTATGGAATTAGAAGCAAAGTATATGTTAGATTTCCTCCAGGAAGAAATGAATCACTTTCAAATATAGCTGTTGTTCCTCATGTCCATCTGTATTTAAAAATTTGAAGTTCTTAGCAAAATTTAAGTCATCAAGTGAATGAAAATATGTGTAAGAATTATATACTTTAACTTTTGTCTCAGCACCTCAGTAGTAGTACTATTCATATTTTTGAACTGTTTTCAGCAGTTGTTCCACACTAAACTACAATATAAGAAAAATAAAAAACAGTGTATCTACATCTATATCTAATCTATCTATATCTATACATGTCTATATCTATGAATGAGAGGAGATAGTGAGACAAAAATGCATACACCCTTCAGAAAGAAAAATGGTATGATGTTTTTTCAACAGATCATGTTATCCTCATGTGGAGAACCCTAGAAAGTATCATGTAAGCCAGAAAACCCACTACACTACTAGACCTTAGAATAAAAACTGAAAATGCATGTGCAGCAATCTCCATGACCAAGGTCACCCAAGCAGCAGTTTGCTGTACTAATAAATGTTTGGAAGCTTAGGGCCATACTTTGAGCACCTCTGGCAATACAAAGATGATAATTCATATTATAATTAATATTATGCTGTCTTAATGCATTTAGTATTAAAATATTTATACAAGCTTTTCTTTTCTCAAAGTGTGTATATATATATATATATATATATATATATATATATATATTCTCTCTCTACTTTGCTTGAAATAAACTTAACAAAAAATGTTATATATTTGTAGAGTCACTATTCCGTATTTTGTAGATTACATCTGTAGAATTGTTTCATCCCACTCAACTGAACTTTGCAATCTTTGTGTAACATTTTCCATCGCCCCCTTTCCCCAGCTCCTGGCAATTCTTGTTCTATTCTCTGATTCTACGAGTTTGCCTTTTTAAAAATTCTACATGGAAGTCTTCCTGTGTCTGGTTTATACACTTAGCATAATGTCCTTCAGGTTTTTTTATGTTAGTGCAAGTGACAAAATTTTTTTCTTGTTTAACACTGAGTAATGTTCATTTCATTTTCTTTATTCATTTCCAAAGGACATAGTTGATTTCATGTCTTGTATATTGTTAATAATACTGCAATGAACAAAGGAGTGTACATATTTCTTTGAGGTCTGAATTTAATTTGCTTTAGATACATACCCAGAAGTAAGATTGCTAGGTCATATTATAATTCTGTGTTTAGCTATTTGAGGAATTTCCACTTTTATCGGCAGTGCAAAAAGTTTCTTCTTTCTTCACATCCTTGCTAACAGGTGATATCTAATTTTGGTTTTAATTTTAATTTCCCTTAACATTAAAAATGTTAAGCATTTTTATAGACTTGTTGGCCATTTTTGTATCCCCTTCTGAAAAACATCTAATTCAAATCCTTTGCTCATTTATTATTGTGGTAATTAATTTTCTTGCTATGGGTTATTGAGTTGTTTACATATTTTGGATAAGAACACCTTTTAGATGTGTATTTTGCAAATATTATTTATTACTTTGTAGGCCATATCTTCAATCTATTGATTATTTGTTAATTTATGTAATCAAATTTGTATATTTTTGCTTTACTTTCCTATAGTTTTAGGGACATAACCAACAAAATCATTGTCCTAAACGATGACAAGAAGATTTTTTCCTATGTGTTTGGTTATTAATTTTACAGTCTCGGGTCTTCTATTTCAGTGTTTCAATACTTTTTTGTATATGGCTCAAGATAATGGCAAAATGTTATAGCTTTCTGTATATTAAGAACTAGTGTTCCCAATACTATTTATCTGTCCTATTCACAAGATCTCCTGGCAACTTTGTGAAATATCAATCAATTAGAAATAAGTAAATTTATTTCTTGGCTCTCTATACTGTAATATTGGTGTATTACTTTTTGATGCCAATATAATTTGCTCCTTGATTGCTATAGCTTTTTAATATATTTGAAACTAGGAACTGTGGTGCTTCCTGGTTGTTCTCTTTATTAAGATTTTGTTGACTATTTGGAGTCTTTTTTGTCTCCTCATTAATTTTAGGATTGATTTGCAATTTCTCTGTTTTTTCCTATCCCTATGAAATATGTTATTGAGATTTTTTATAGTGATTTTATTGAATCTACTGATCAGTTTGAATAGTATGTCTATTTTAATGATGATATTCTTAGAATTCATGACTTCAGAGTCTGACATGTCCCCATTTATTTGTGTTCTTGAGTTTCTTTTACCAACATATTAAAATTTTCACATGCAAATCTTCAACCCCTTTGTCAACTTATCGCTAATTATTTTATTTTGTCACTGATGCCATTCTAAGTAGCCTTTTTTTAGTATGTAACAGAGAAGAAATATTTTTGTTTAATGCAAAAAATTAACGTGATTTTTACAGATTTTATAATCTACAATTTTACCTAATTTCTTTACTAGGGCTAGTAGTTTTGATGGAATTTTTAAACTTTACTAGATAAAAGATTACTCATCTGCAGATACTCTAGTGTGCTTTCATTACTGTTTCAAGCCTAATTCCTTCAGCCAGGACTTACAGCACTACACTGAATAAGACTGGTAAAACTGGGTATCCTATTTTTCTCCTAATCTTAGAATAAAAGGTTTCAGTTTTTCATCACTGAGTATGAAATTACCCATAGTTTTTTATATATGAAATATACTAAGCTGGAGTATACACCTTCCTTATTTAAATTGTTAAAAATTCTATCAGTAGATGATCCTGAATTTTTAATGTTCAATATTTAGTGTTCAGTATTTAATGTTCAATGACCATGTTTTGTATCTTTTTGATAATGTGTGATATTATATTTATCAATTTATACATATTAAAATATGCTCAGTCCCAGGAATTAATGCCATTGATCACAGCACATGATCCTTTTAGTGTACTACAGATTTTATTTTGCTAGTATTCTGTTGAGGATATTTGCATCTATATGCTCATGTTGATTAATTATATCAGAGAAGTTTATCCTGAAGCCAGAGTGTTGTGCTAGGGTGACCCTTGACCCTGAATTTACAAAGGCTGATTTCATGCTTATTGGGTCCTCATACCTGGATTCATGGGGATTGGTTTGGTTGTGAATTTATATGTGTTGACCTGGAAATTGGCTGTGGAGTAGGCTTGATCTATAGGACAGATCAATGCTAGGGTCACGGAAGCCAACCTGGTGCAAAGGTCAACTTGGATGCATCTTGTAGAGTAACATGTTCTCTCATTGACTCATAAGTCTTCTTCTATATCCTGTGGCCCAGCTGACATGTGGGAATATTTAGAAAGGGAGGATTAGTGAAAGGTAGTTTGGACATTTACGGCATGACCTTGAAGGAGATATGGGAACCCTGGCCCTTTCTGTATCTCATTTGTGATATCTACTGCCACTAGATAAACAGATCTCCTCTAACCTGCATTTCTGCCATGATGTAATATGTCACCACAGGTCAAGCAACCATAGACTAAAATCTCTGAGATCATGGACCAAAATAAGTCCTTCCTCCTTACAAAATGATTACATTGGGTGGTTTTCTTGTTTTGTTTTTTTGTTTTTTTGTATGGTTTGTCTTGGGGATTTTTTGTTTTTTTCAGTGATGAAAATCTCACAAACATATTGTGTGAACTGGAGCAGACCTGAACCTGATTCTGCTGCATCCTGGGCCATGGGAAGTGGCCTGGAGCCTGGGGCTACAGAGGGTTCTGGCCCTGCAACCAGCCAAAGACTTGGAGTCTGAACTCTGGTGTGGCGTTAGGGTTCACAGGAACTGGCTTGGTGTTGAGGTCTGCGGTAAAGTCAGGTGTTCACTAGCCCCCCTTTTCTCCTGCACAGAGGGTACTGTGTGCCTCTCCACACTGTGCTGCCTGCACACAGGGGAGAGGGACATGTGTGCAGTGTGACTGTCCATCATATCCATTCCACTGTATCTCTTCTTATTTTTCTACTCCACTAACATATTTGCATCTCTCACCTGGATTCCTAACTATTAATAAGATGTTTTGCACATATAGTGTTGCTCAAATTGATGTTTCTTTACATGAATAAGAACCTAAATGTTCTATCTTATCATCTTGCATCAATGACACTCAGTGAAAAATTAAACATTTTGAAATTATTTCAAATCTCTGTATTTACATTCAATAAGATAAAATATGGTCAGTTTCAATTCAGGATTATTCACAAGTGTGAAGGAACCTTAGAATTGGACTTGAGTTTTTACTTTCTTCTTTAATGTCCCTGGAATATGTGAATCCAGCAGATACTTTCTTTAATCATGAGTAGTATATGGTAGTGATTACTAACATTTCTCATTTGAAGTATTCTGGTGAGTTCTATCTTTGCACGATGTCCAGCCTTGGAGAACTTTTAAAGCTACTTTGACAATATTATACATATTACTCAATTTCTCTCATCTGTCATTTTTCACTTTTAAAACTGGAGATAACACTTGTACCTGCCTTACTGAGTTGACAAGGACATTCATTAAACGAGTAAAGCATCTAGGAAAGTGTTGACTTCTACTTGATCCTCCAAAAGCTTTAGTCATTATTAAAAATGTACTTTCTTAATTTAAAAGATAGGGCAATCCTTTGCTGCATAATTTTTATGTCAAAAAACTATTCCATCTATTGACTCAAATCTGCCTATCTGGTACTTTGGCCCCCTTTGTATATTCAAAGGAAGAAATCTAGTGCCTAGTTTTCCTAATAGTTACTTATAAAAAGAATGCAATATTTTTGCCCAGTCTTTCTTTCTGTTAAATGTGCTCAATTCTTCAAATATCCCTTTTCTCCAAATATTTTCCTCCTCTGTATAATTCCTTCTCACTAATATAATTATTGAAATGTGATATTCAGGAGAAAATATGAAAATACATATATATCACATTTCATATTAGATATCTTGTCCACAATAAGATTTTATTCATTCCTTTAAATCTACTGCACTATATTTTTTAACCAGTGAAGTAATAACCAAAGATTATAGAGAGGAAAAACATTTTTACTAAAGCCACATAGCTTGTTTTCCTGTTGCTAGTGAAGACAGCACCATTTCTCTGTCACTATTTTAGCAAGAGGTAAAACTATGTCCTAACTACTTGGGACAGAGAACTGTCTATCTAGACAAAGAAATGAGAAAAGTTACCACCCTTAGCATATATTTTTATCTGAATTCTTCTTAATCTAGATAATACCAATATTAAACAGCCACTCTTTCTGAATCCAAATGAGGATTTTTACATTTGTATTTGTCAGATTATGAATTAGTGGTTAAATATATGATTCTAGCCCATTGGTTTTGTCTCAAATCTTGAGTCCTTTCTTTTTCTCCTTCTTTTTCTTTTGAACACTAGATATTGAACTCAGGACCTTTGCATTGAGCTAACACTCAAGGCTTTTTCATTTCTTACTTTTGATGCAGGGTCCACTTATTAAGTTGGCTAGCTTCCAATTTGGGATCCTTTTATATCAACCTGCAGAGTAGCTATGATTACAGACCCCAAATCTGGCTCAAAACGTGATTCTGACATCAAAAAAATATGCTATTCTATATATTCAAGAATATTCACAAATTTGACAGATATATCAAATTGTCCAAATCAGTCATTAAAATGTAAATTAAGAAAACTTTTAGTACTCCAGTCATCTCTATATAAACATTTCCTAAACCAGGACTGAAATTAAACATTCCATAAATGTAGGTTATATCAAATAACAATCAAGAAGGAAGTCTAATAAATAATTCATTATATTCAGCCTCCTCAGTTTCTATATTATATGTTTCTACTGGAGTATGTGTGTAAGTAGAATAACCAAATACACTCACTTTAGAAAACAGAGTTCAGTATTTGGTATAGAGTAGTAGAAGCAAGGTTGGAAAAGAAGTTCATAGGAAGGAGTATATAGGAAAAATATTGGAAGATAGAGATAGTGGGAAAAGTTAATATTATAGGCCATGTAAGATATTTCACTTAGATTTTAAAAATGCATTATTTAAGGTATGTCATAAATCATCATAGGAACATCAGTTAAAGAAAAGAGCTAAAGTGTAACCCTGACAAAGACTTTCCATTTTCCTTCAATATTAGATAGGATGGCGCCTAAAGCATTCAGACAGCTTCCCAGCTCCAAAGTGGGGCAGGTTACAGCAAGGCTGCAGTGCTTACTCACCAGGTCAAAACATTTCATTCCTGGGACCAATAAAGGAGTAAATTGTGAATATTGAAGCACTAAACTGTGTGACACCGGATGCCCAGGAACCAATTCATCTGCTGTGCCTAAAAGGCAGCTTGCTTATGGAGCACTGGCTTTTTTCTGCTATTAGACGTAAACTAATAAAAACAGAGCATTGTTTTAGATTATTTTTCCAGTTAGGGCAAATTCAAATCCTGAGAATTCTTAATACACTCATCTTATAAACTAGATGCTGACTCTTCCCTCAGTGTACCAGTCCTAAGACCTAAAGAAAGAAGAATTTAAATACATAACTAATCCAAAAACACTTCTCAATCTATGGAAGAAATTGTTGTTATGGAAGCCAGCACCTGAGTGTATATATACCCAAGAGGCCATTGCAGTTGTGTGTATTTCTACTGCTCAGTCAAGGCAAACAGTAACCAGCTGGCTGTGACTAGCTCAGACTAATAAGCATAAAATCAACACAGACTGATCCAGGCTGAATATCAGCATCTGTTAGGCCATTGTCTCTTGATATGTCTGACTGAGCAGAAGGAAGAGCCGAATAACAGCCTTCTGTGAACCAGAACGCAAGATGAGTTGCCTTTAGACACCTGCCAAGGTTCTGGTGAGGGAGTATTGGTAGCAAGGAGGAGTCCATTTTACAAAGATGCTTAATACAATTCTACAGACTCTATTTCCTTTTACAATAAGACTTTCCCTTATACATTGTTTGGGGGACAATTTTAAACAAAATATAATAAAAGAAGAGTCACTGATGAGTCTGGAATTAGGATTAAAGATCAGGAGTCATCATACCATTTCAGAATGATTATACTTACCAGAGACAGCCAGATGAATAAACAGGGCAGACTATTAGCTACTATAACAAATGATAAGATATCTGAAAAAAAAGTAGTATTTGAAAATAAGGCATCTATTCTCAATATGAATAAAAATTTACCTCTCAAATATGTTTATCTCTCTACCTGGGCACATTCAACACTTTTGGTGCCATCAAAACCCATTTCCTCTGATGCTTGAATACGCCATAGAATAAACTTTTCAAAATCCCTGGAGAAGATGACTTCTTGAACCCTAATATTAATGACAAAACGTAAAACTGATGAAGAGGAAGAAAAGCGTGCTCTTTCCCAACCTCCCTTCTCTAATATGTCACATTAGATTTTGGAAAAGGATCATTTTCTTTTACTATTTCTTGTAAAATAAAAACAAAAAGCTTACCATAGTTTAATAAGATAAACTTTACAGTTCTGCAAAGTTTTTATAAAATAGAAGGGATATAAGTATGAAATGTGAGAACATAAAAGGTGATATTTCAAAAGTGTGACCCAGAAGTATGTTTGTGATTTTTGTGCAAACTTTTTGTGGTAACTAAAGAATACATAATCATGAAGTCTTTTGAAGAAGAAAATGATGAGAAAATATTTTCTTGATACAATACGAAAACAACAAAGAAACACTAAAAAAGGGCACATACAATTTGTACTACAGAATTTAGTGTGGATGCAGAGAAAAGAGAGAACACATTGTTAAATAAAAAAGGAGAATTCATAAATTGTGAATCACATTGAGGAAATGAGAACAATTAGTGGTACAAATCAGCTCAGTGTTTTTATATGTTTTACTTTTTTTTAAGATGCCAACACAGGGTACATTTAAAAAAAAAACAAATGCACTGTTCTAATTTTTCATTATGTAGGCAGATTTGCCATTTGGAGTCCATATGTTTTGTGTGTTGGTCTTTATAATTTTTTGTGCAATAACTAAAGGCAAAGAACTAAATGCACTACTGTGTAAGGCAGTTACACAAAACTGTACCATATTGCATCTAATTGAATAGTATGTTGGAACTTATAACTGCTTGCATTGTTTCACAAATAAATATTTCATGTCAAATTGTAAAAAGATATGTAAATTAATGCTTTTCAGTTTTTCCTATGTATAAAATTATCATTTTAAAATTTTTTAAAAACCCAAAGCTTTTTATCACCAATACCTATTCATTCAGTAGTTTAAATTTTTCCTGGGTAGAGCCCAGGTAATAGAAAATTTAATAAACACTTCAGGTGTTTTACTTCCAACCACAGCTTAAGAACTATTTTGCTACTAGAAAGAAAGATATGATCAGAAAAAATAGAAGGGATTGGAAAAGAGGTTTTTAGCACCCTACCAACTCAGCATTAGAGGCTTTATAAAGTAAAAAATGTGGTTTTGGAGTTTTCAGTAAAAGATGATACTATACAGCAAAGATTTCAGTCCATTCAGATATGTGAACTTGATATACTAAGATTTCATAAGAGCAAGTAATAAAGCTTTACCAGTTGCCACATCAAGAATTAAGAAATTGATTTTTGTATAGAATAAAGGAATTTACTTACTAGCTATGGTGAATTACAGGTCAGGGTGGAGGCTTGATATCTTCTCATCAGGGTCCATAGGTCATTGCCTGTGGCTAAAATAGGAAAACAGATCAATTTTAGAAATGTCATGCTACTGGTGCACCATTATCTTGATGTGTGGGTGTGAGTATCATGTTCCCCAGTAGAATTTGGAAAAAAAGATAGAGGGAAGAAGGAGACAAGAGACAGTTGAAAGAGTCTTCATAAGTTTAGAGCCCAAGTGCTCATTTGCCCTACAAAGTAAGGAGAGACAAAGGGGTTTCAATGTATAAGAATTTTTAAATATAAACAAATAAAAATAAGCAGATTTACAATTCATGAAAGAAGAAACTTTAATGACCAATGTACATATGGAAGTACAACTGGATGGAAATGTAAAGCTACACTGTCAGAAAATGCTCTTCAGAATATGCCACATTGGTAAAATTATCAATATCAAACTACTTCAACTCAGAATAAAAAATACCAACTCTCATACACCACTAGTTCAAGTATAAATTTTTCTAACCTTTTAGAGAGCAATGTGGTTATAACTAGCTGGTGTATATATTGAAGATCAGAAATTTCTTAGGTTTATATTCTTATGAAGCTCATGTAGTAAACAATAATAATTTTAAATATAAGCATTACTTTTATTATCATAAGAAAACATGAGCAATTACAATATTCAACAGGAAACTCTAAAGTAACCTATGGTGTGCTATACTAGAATCATGTGAAGCCAGTAAAATAAATGAACACATCTATCTATATGCATCAACATGAATTGAGTAGAAAAAAGAAAGTGTAAGAAGGAGAAAAAGAGAAGTTCATTGCCTTTGCTCAAATGCTAGAGTGAGCAATAAATATTTAAGGAGAGAGTATAGAAAAATGACTTAAAACTATGACCTTTGGAATTAACCAGAAATGGGTTTAAACTTTTATCTGACACTTCCAGTGTGAAATTAAAGAACTGTTCAATATCTGTAAGCCAGTTATATCTTTCTAAAAGAATAACAAAATTAAACATATGAAATTGTTTCAGACATTAAATTAGATAAAAGAATATTCAAGACTTTTAATAGCCTAAGACAATCACTCAAACTAAAGAAATAGGTGACAGTAATTTTTTTTTGCTGATTTCATTTTTTCAACTTTATACATACTGGACTAAATGCTAGAAGTGATATTATGTTGTCTTAAAGGATATAGTTTCTAACTTTTTTGAACCTATAGTCCTGTTAAATCTTAAAGACAAGGTCACACCAAGTACCTGAGGATCTTCAGAGTGGAACTTCTAACTCCTGTATGTGTTCATTCACACGGCATTTGACTTCTTAGGTCACCAGCTGAGCAACCAAAGAGACTAAAGTAAGCTCTCCAATTTGGAAAATTTATAACCATAAAGCCATCTCACTCTGTTGCTATGGATGCTGTCACTAAAAAGTCAATTTTACATTCAGTGTCTAGACAGGTAAACTCTAAAATGGGTTGAATATATTACATTAATGACTGAAAGTAGTAGATTAACATGTTTTGCCACTAAGGAAGGCAAAATAAATGCTCTTTGCATTGGCTAAATGAAGACAGTATGCCTCATTTTAATTGGTTTATTCTATCCAATACTTAGGAGACATTTCCATTTCAGAACACTAGCTATTGATAAGTAAGTGAACAGATTCTATTTCAGTATCTGAAAAACAAATTGGAGAATGGAGTTTCTCATTCAGTAGTCAGTAGCATCAAGAAAGAATATGGAGCCAGGGAAAGAAGCTTAATGTTTTTATTGTTGTTTACTTTAAGTCTCTCCCTTCTATGTTTCTCATAGTCTCTCATTAGAAGCTTCATTAGTGACATGCTATAATAACAACTAAAAAGAATAAATTTCAGGAGAGGTTTTATTTTTTAATGGGATAGAATGTTTTATGTATGCACCTAGAGGTCATGGTTAAACTTCAACTGGATAGCTTGTGAATTGCGATATGAATATAATGTTTAGCTCTAATGGCAAAAACAAGACAAAAAGAAAAGAAAAACACATCTCTCATGTATCTGCAACAACAGCTAGTTCTAAAACACTTTAACTTCAGAAATAATCCAAAGAAAAGCAGAAAGATATACTTCCAATAACATAACATAAATTATTGGATAAACTGAGAAGTTATTTAAGGTTAAACAAAACAAAGAAGAAAAGCTTAGAAAATTCCATGTTAGACTAAGTAGCATTACAATGAATATAAAATATTTACTTGAAGGGGTCTTGTTCGGATCACTTAGGTCAGATTCACATAAAGTAATCTGATGAATATTTTATTAGAAAAATATATTGAAGTTCTATGAATATGTGCATATATATATATGATTTGTATACATATTCTTCAGATGCAAACATTCTTCAGATACAACAGATCAAAACCTTTACTGAATGAATGTAAAAATATTCAAGAGAAAGAATATGAGTAGAAATTTTTGAAGATGTGGTTTTAAATGGAGGTGAGGATGACCATAAAATGACTAAAGAAGATTGAAAGATTTTCTTATCCTAGACAAAAAAATATAGTTGTAAATAAAATATAAAATGTTGGTATGTAGTTGATTAAAAACTGACTAGTTACATAAAGTATTATGCAGTCCTCTGATGCCATTAATATTAATCTTTCAATGGCACTCTGAATTCTCAACCTAACCTATCACTGAAAGTGAAATGCCATTCTCTCTTGACATCTCCTCTACCAGGTCAATGTATTCGCCATGAAATGTAACCACTTTGCCTCCATCTTTTGATCTCCCAGAGGGAGGTTAATGTTTCAAGTTAATGGGTAGAGCAAAGATTGCATGGAAAATTTTAATCAATTTCAAGTAGCCCGTGGGAGAAGGGATTTGCTTTTATTATTGTATTTTACCTCTTTCTCTCTCTATATCTTATCAATTTATCTCCAGCTCCAGTCCTAAATGACTCAAAATCAAACAAAACAATGACCCTAAATACCACATCACCTAGCAATGACTTATGCTTATATTTTCTAACTTATATCCTGAAAGCTACAGGATATAAGCTAATGTATTATATTTTGCCATGTGAATGCAGAAAAAATTATTAGAATATTATAGCTTTTGTTCAGAAAGGTATTTTTGTCCTACTTGCTTTTCTCTCATTGCTGGGACAAAGTACCCAACACCCAAATTTAAAGAGGAAAAGGTTTCAGTCCACATTCAGCCCACTCCAAGGTAGGGTGGCATGGCTTACAGGTGACAGTTAAGGAAGCAAAAGATAGCAAAAGCAGTAAGTGCAAAATGGGGAGAACAAGCCCCTTTTCCCACCTGGTCCACCACAGGCCACCTGCCCTGTGGTGAGTACAGCACCCCTGCACCTTCCTTCCCTCCTCTTGAACAGGCTGAGGATGTTTACAAACTAAGGCCTCTGGCCCCCTGCTGAGTCACTTAAATTCTAAACTTCTCAAGGTGACACAGCGTATCCAGCATTACAGATTTCTCAAACTATAATGCCTAGTTACAGAAATTTTAACTACGGTTGCCAGTTTTTATTGATTCTTCAAGGTTTGGGACCAAGTTGTGTTGCAATTTCATAGCACTAGATTTGTGGTAATATTTATCTCCTTGCATTTGTATTTTAAAACTGTTTAGTGAGCAAATGAAGTGAAATATATCAGTAAAAACTACAGTCTTTTCTACTAAAAATTACTAGATTGTATATGGTGTCAAACTTTATGAGAAATGCAAGTAGATTGTATGTGATTACTTTTCTGCTTATTCTGTGATTTTAATAAAAGAGAACATCACAGTAGATAACATTGAGTCAATGAAGGGTTGAGCAGATAGTTCAAGAGCTACTTTTAGGTACTTTGTATCAACACTGTCATTTTTTTGTTTCTCTTCACTCTGGAGTACAGACAAATTTCTAGCATACTTCAGAAGAGTAACCCTTCAAATAAACTAAATTTGCCAAAAAATAAAATATTTGAAGAAAAGGTCATGATTCTATGGTTGTGTGCTAGTGGTAAGTTTTCAGGGTTAAAACAATTTCTAAACAGGACCAGCTTAATTTAGGAAGAAACATAGCTAATCTTCGTGATCATGACTAGTTCTAGACAGTAGATTCTTTTTACAACCTACAACCTGTCATTCCACAAGAGAATCATCATTTTGAAACTTAAAGTTTTTTGTATAAATTTACTATTATCATGTAAGTTCTACATAATTGACACTTTAGGACCCCTAAATACTTCTTATACTTAATTGATCAAATGGTTTGAGTAAACCTAACGGAAATAAAGAATAGAATAATCCTAGAGTTAGAGTGGATACAAAGAAGTCAACAGAAGAGAGGAATGTTTTAGGTGGTTAGTAGAGTATCAACACAGAAGGCAAAGAATGGTCAAACACACAAAGCCCTTTTACTTAGAAAGAGAAGGACTTAGTGACATTTTGAGATATGTCCTGTATAGATAAATGATTTCTCTTCTCTATAGAAAGCAGTTTTCAATGCAAAATTTCATTTCTTATTGATATAACTCGCAAAATATTTAGCCTATCTTTCCTTTACAGAGGAAACCAATTGTAATTTTATAACCAGGAATTTCAAGTATAAATGACAGTACTTTGCAAGTACCAGTGAATTAAATCCCTTATATTCTGAAGTTAGTTCATCTAGATTCCTTTTTCTTTTTTTTTTTACCTTTTTTTTACTGCCAAATTTAGGTAGCCTTGAACAAGTTATATGACTTATCCAATTGTCATATTTTTTTATATACAAGCTGGAGATGTATCTAGGAGATAAGAAAGGAAACAAATCTATCAAATATAAAATCCTCATTTTGGTAGGCATAATAGTGGTAGCATAGAGAGGGAAGCACTTTATAGTTAGGGGATTTAGAGAAGGCTTCCCATAAGAGGTAAACTGAGATAAAATCTATATCATGTAGGAACTTTCCTGCAGTATAAATTTGGGCTATGAATTCCACACAACGACTACATCATGGGAAGACAAGAAAGTATCAGAGAGCAAGGGACCATTAAATAATTTAAAATATCTAGAGTATAAAGGCCAAGTAGGTTGTAATATAAACAAAGAAGCAATGGGGAACTTTAAATTATTTCAAGTAGCTTGATTGAATGTTCATCCCCTCCCAAATTTATTGTTGAAACTTAATCTCTATTGTGGTGACACTAAGAGATAAGGTCTTTGAGGAAGTGATTGAATTATAAAAGCTTCATTCTCATAAATGGGTTAAAGTCTATACCAAAGAGCTTGAGGTAATATATTTGCTCCCATCTTTCCTTCTTCTTTAGGAGAATACAACATTCATTACCTTTTGATCTTTCTTGGTTTTTGTTAATGGGATGTGATGCCACTAATGAACAGGATTATATAGCACACCCAGTGGCACCTAGATTTTGGATTCAAAGCCTCTAGAGTAATTAGAACCATATTTTTCTTCTTATAGATTACCCAAACTCAATTTTTTGTTGTTTTTTGTTTTTGTTTGTTTGTTTACAAGTACAGAGATACTAAGACAAGGGGAGTAATGCTATTAGATTTGCTGATAGGAAAGTAACACTCGTAAATACTATGCAGTATTGGTGAAAATATTATAAAGTTCCAACCAAGTATTGACAGAACACTGAATTAAGGTACAAGATAGGAAATAGACAGATTTAAGAAGCAAAACTCAGAAAGTATTTGGGTTGGGAAGAGTGAGAGAGAAACACTCAGGAATGACTTCCTAAATTTAGTTTCAGCATAACTTAACAGAATGATTTGTAGTACCCATCACCAACGTAAGAACCAAACAAGAAGTTGCTGCAGCAGGTAATTAGGCAAATATTAGATGGCTACAAGAGCATGGGACTGGCTCAAGATGTCTCTTCCTAAGAGCAACAATAGTTAAAGCAAACATTTCTGTGAGAACAACACTGAAAGACAGCAAATCTCCGACGATGATAATTTAGTACCTAACAAGTACCAATAGTGATTTACATTTATAAAATAGAGCTGTACTGAAATGTGGATTCAGAACAGTTGTTGAATGAAGGTTTTATAATTTCTGTAATTGTTCTGAACATTGACATACAATAAGTTGTTTACTTGAGACATAAAGTAAACATAAAGTAAACATAAAGTCATGCAAAGAAGAGAGTATGCGTGACAGACATTTCTCTCTGCCTCATAGCATCAAAGAGTTCCATCACTGGAGTAAAAGGATGAAAACTGAGAAATACACAATTTTTTGTTCTTCTTTCAGGATGTTATTTATAATCAAACTTGATTATTTGTTCTATAAATTCAACATAGTTATTATTTAGTAGTGTAGGGTAAACTAATTTCAAGAAACTATTGTTTTAAGAAAACACCTTAAGCAACATTCACAATATATCAAAGACAGTTCAATACATACCTAAAAAATACAATGACAAATATTCTCAGCCTAGAAAGACAAGACCAATACCTTTCCTCTGCAGTTTTAAAGACCATGGCAAATTAAAGCATTTATTCTTCAAGAAGATGAGGAAGAAGGTTGAAAACTTAACGATATCCCTGTTGGTCCCAACCCTTTATACAGAGCCACCCTTATTCTCTGAATGAATGGATAGGGAGTTTTCTAGCTGTCCTCGGGCTCGGGCCCATGGAGTGAAGGCAATCAGGTTTAATGAGAAGATGATAGAGTGTAAGATTGTGTTAGCTCTAGGAGCTCTAGTGTTACATGCTTAGGGTTTTCCCTTAGTAGATTTTTGCCTCATTCTCACTAAGCATGGCATTCTGTGTACCAAATGTCCAACCGCCTTCTTCTGGGAGAAAGTAGAAGGAAATGTGTCACAGAAACAGATGTAGTGTTATCCCTCCTCTGGCATTGGCATATGAGCAAACATCCAACTGGACAAGGCTGGTGCAATTTATCTTCGGCTTGGAAATGCCCGGGTGATTGGACACATTTCTATTAAGTTTGCTCTTTGAAGTAATGCCAAAGGACGTCAAACAAACTCAGTAACAGGCAAAATAATGACTTCTTACCTTTGTTGTTTCTCATGTTGCTGTGTGTTCTTGTAGAGTATTTACAGTTAATAGGCCACAGACTAAGTCTGCTGATATTTCACTGTTTCTTTCATACTATTTTCAGTCTTCATTATGTCTAACACAGAAACTTAGTCTGGTAGCTTATAGAAGACTCTACTAAGTTAACTGTTTCTTACTTTTCCCATTCATATTTTAAAATCAGTCACTTTCTGACTTGCCCTCCCTTGACTCCATTCTAGCCCTGGTCTGAACACTGTTTTATCCACTGTAATAGCATCAGTCTCATGAAGCTTGAGCTGTCTGCTCTTTGCTCCCCAAGGTGTGCATTTCATTCCAAGAGGCACAAGGACTCCAAGATGGCTGTGGAATGAGGGACTGTTTTATGCTTCGACAAGTTCAGGGCCTTTGACCTTTGAGTCATCCAGGATTCAAGTTTACATGCATTAGACAGAATCTTCTATGGTCCATCTCTCCCCCTTTGCTATATGTAAGAGAGCTTACAGTGGTGGAAGAGCACTGCAGAAGATTATTTGTATCATCAGAAGCTCTGAAAAGTTCGTCATCACTGCATATCAACGTAAGAATGAGTGAAAGTGACCATGACCCTGTATAGACATAGCATTTTCCCCTTCCCTCACTTTGTCTCCAGCCTTTTTTTGTTGTTTTTACCTCTTCTTGGTCTGCAGCTTAATAAATGAAATATAAGTAACTAGTTCCTAAATATGAGATATAATTGACAAATATGATGAATGTTGACTTCAAAAATTGATCACAGCAAAATTTATACTGTCATATATTTTCAAAATACTCCATTTTCTTTGAATAAATTTATCTCATTCTTCTTTTCACTTCCCCAAGCAGTTCTGGAAGTCCTGTTTCCTGAATGTCTTGAGTTTTGGTGTTGTGACTGCTTTGATAACCTGAAGGAATCCAAAATCTTTGCCTTTCATGGCCATTTTGACTTTGGAGAAGACTCAGAAATCACACAGTGCCAGATCCATAAGACACACCATAATATTTTTCATTTGATAGAAAGTGATTTTTCATTAGATAAAAAGAGATGTGGGACAGAGTTGCCATGTTGGAGACTCAAAGTATTTGTCAAGCCATTTTCTATGCACATCATTTCTAAAAGTTCCAATAAATCCTTTGAGTTCACCATAGCATTTCCAGGTACAGACATTGCTTCCAAAATTCCATAATCCTTGGTCATAGGATCATAACCATAGACCCAAGTTTCATCTCCAATGATGCTATTTCTTGAATGTTTGGAATCTGAAGTGGTTTACACATGAACTGCAATGAAATGTAGTTTTCCTGATTCATAATTTATGGCACCCTTTAAAACAAGCTTCCCCGCCATAGCTCATAACCAACTACTGCCCTGAACAGGTTGAAAGTTGTCACGCATGATTACTAAGTTGGGTACACTTTGTGTACTTATAAGACTCTGTATCTCTGTCCTCAAAAATGTCAAGCAGTAATTTGACTTGTTATTTGTTCTTTGATCCACTATACCTGGGCCTGGAAAAAGACTGTGTGAGGCAGTTCTGTTAAGAAATTGTCGATGAATGCTTCACATATGGTTCTTTCAGTGCTTCTGCCAAGGGTACATTATCACCAAAAAAATGGGTTTTATAGATATTGCCAAGAAAGGAAATGATATAGATAAATTAGCACTTATCAGATGGTTCAATTCCAAATTGAGTTCTAGATAGCTCTATGACAAGTGTTAGAAACTAATTTTGGAAGAATTTAAAGTATATTCTAAAACATCATTCTTTCTCTTCACTTGTAAAGAGAATTGCATGTTAAAGTTCTATTATTTTAGACATGAAAATATCCACTTTACCATCATTGACACACACATGTGCTCCCTGCAAATAAAGGCCTTCCTGCAACTTGTTTAGTTTCTTTTGTGGGTTAGTTATCAGAAAGCTTGGTACTGAAATAATTACCTTGTAGAGTAATTACTTAATTTTCAAATCAATATTTACTACCACCCTTTTCTTTACATGTCCTGAATATTTAGTTTTCATCTCTATTTTGAAGTATTTTAAATATTTTAGGAAGACAAATCAAATATTTTCCATAATATAAATGATTATATAAAAATTTACTGTAATCATGGTAATAATTGTTAGTGTATCATTATTGGGTTTATCAAATATGTATTTATATGATCATTCAGGTGGGATCTGGAACATATTTGCTGGTCAAATACCTAGTTTTCATGACTTAGAATATTTATAGTTTGCTTATATATATTTCTCAGGAATAAAGCATCTTTTTATACTATAAACTGGGGTTTACTTCAGATAACATTTCTGTAACTTGAGCTATTGTTAGGCTTTGGATCTGGAGTGTCACCCAAAGACCCATGTGTTTCAGGCTTAATTTCCAAGTTGTTTGGAGGTGGTGGAAATTTTAGACAGTGAGCCTAGTGAAACAAAATTGGGTCATTCGGGGCATGATTTTAAAGGAGATATTGAGGTCACAGACTTTCCTCTTACTTCTGGTAACCATGAGGTGAACAGCTTTGTTTCATCAAGAATTCTTTACCATAATCTTCTGCTCACTGTTATAGTTTAGATCTAAAATGTCCCAAAACTATCATGTGTGTGGTAGATGATTGAATCATGGAGGTGCTATATTGATCAGTCAAGTATTCTATTTAGGAATTCACAGCTGACTGTGCTGTTCAGAGATTGGGCTTGTTCAAAAGGAGTGGGTCACTTAGGGAATCAGTTAAAAGAATTTACTCTTTTCCCTGGCTCCCTTCCTCTCCCTCTGCTTCCTGGCCACTCTGACAAGCAGTTTCCTTTGCCGGGACATTGTACCATGTATTTTCTGCCTTGGTAACCACTAAGCGCAGACTGAACTCACTGAAACTATGAGCCAAAATGAACCTCTCTCCCTCTGCATTGCCACACTCAGATACTTTGTCACAGTTGCTGGAAAGTTACTAGTACATGCACCATGCCCTCCAGAACAACAGAATCAGTAAACCATGGGCTGAAGTCTGAAGCAGTGAGCCAAAGTAAATGTAGCTTCCTTTTAAGATATTTTTCTGAGGTATTTTGTCATAGTAATGACAACTAGTCCACTATGGAGATCAGTATGGAAATTCCTAAAAATATTGAAAAATAGAATTCCATTTGACCAAGTGATTCCCCTTTTAGGAACGTTTCCAATCATGTATCAGTGATACACCCGTATTTCTGTTTATTGTAGTACAATTTATAATACCTAAGTCTTGAAAACAGCTTATATGTCTTTCCAATAGATTAATGGATAAAGAAAATGTGGTATATACACACACTAGAGCACTATGATAACACAAAGATGAATAAAATTGAGTGATTTGTAGGAAAATGGATGCATGTAATACAAATATTACATGAAATAAATCAGAAGAGTTTAAATATCACATGGGTTCACTTGTATGAAAAACTCAAAATATATACAGATAAAAATTAAGGGTAGATAACAGGAAATAGAGACACCTTTTTCAAATGGTTAGGGGGAAAAGTTATGAGAAATGGAAGGAAGGGAAACTGGATTTTTCAAAAGAGACAATTAAAGGAAACATGGAAATAAGAGTTTTTAAAAATGTATGGGGAACCAAGATTTGGAACTTTTGCTATTGTTGAATGTTGGTTTTCTCTTGGAGTCATTTTCATCATGTTTTCCTTCCAAGTCACACATTCACTCCAATGTTCCAAGTCCAATCTCTGAGACCATTTCCCTATCTTTTTCTTCTTCAGTAGGCTTGAATAAGATGTTTTATCTATGGTTTCAGATCTCACAGGTAAGTTCTATATACTATATCTAGCACTCTGAGGTCGTAGCAACTACACTCATTACTACAATATGTTTCACAGATCACCAACTACAGAAACATCTAGAACTTTGGAGAAAAGGCTATGGTTTAGATGTCCTGACTAAAAGTCTTAACAAGTTCCCTAGATGAGCCTCATAGACAATGAAATGGAAAAAGAAATCACTGACTTAGATCAATAACTTATACAGGTTGTGAGAGTAAAATTATTTTCAGTGCTCATGGTGAGGCTATTTTTAGTCTTTATTTTCAGGTTAAAGAGAAAATAAAACAAAATAAAAAAGGAAAAACCAGGGGTAAGAGCAATAAAAGGAGTAGACTTTTTGCTTATAGCTCTTTCAACTATTTATTTATTAAGAAAAACCAAATTCTGGCCCTCTCTAAAGTAGCACTGCCCGTGGCAACAATATTTCATATTTTAGTCCTCAAGTGTCATAGAAACTCCCAGAAATATGATAATAATTTATATTAGTAATAGACCCAAAGTTATAACTTCATAAAATGGCCACTCCGGGATAAGAATAACAACCAGAGGGAGTATAGCTCAAATTTAAATTTCTCTCCACTCCTGTACAACATGCTTCCTCCAGTTCCTATGTTCCCAGGAGCATGGATACCGGCCAGCTCAGCCAATGGGCAACTACTTCACTTTCTATCACATCAGTGTCTCCTCTGATATATGTCTAATTCAATTAAGTATTAAAATGAGGTAAAGTGGTAGTTCTTTTAACATGTTTCAGAGGGGATAGGACATTTGATGAAGAAGGTTTATTGAGAACGAATGGCTTTCTTTATTTTTCACTGAATTTACAATAGCAAAAATCTACTACAAGGAATTATTACTGTGTGTTGAAGCAATAATCTGTTGTGCAAACAAAAGCACTGTTTAAGAAATATTCACAATGTCATTTAAGGATCCAGATATGGCACATCTTTTCAATCTAGGCAGTTTAGGTAATAAATCAATTATAAACACAAATGTAACAGATAAAGGTGATTATAGTTTCTAGACCATTATCAATTTCCATAATGATGTTCCACTGTTTACTGAAATAGATACAAGTGAACAAACATCTACAATTGCCGTTGTTACCAATAGTCACTAAAGTTTAGCTGTAGCTTATAGAATAAGAGTTACAAAAAGAAATTTCATAAAAACATATTACTTATATATCTCTATCAGTACATACTGCAGCACAGGGCTACAATGAAATATTCTTAATTTAAATAATTTGTTGTCTATTTCAGATAGTTGTTGTTTCTGTTTCTACCTTTATTCAACCTCCAATACAACAAAAGCTCTAAACACACAGCTAAGAGTGGCTAATAATGAAATTTGCATGATTTCTCCCCATACAACAAATGTTAGCCATTGAAGAAGAGGGGAGATTATCATTATAATGGTAAGTGGAGGCTTAAAGGGCATAAGAGAACATCAATTTTCATGGTTCCTTTTCATGACAGACCATAGAAAAGAAAAAGAGCACTAGCTGTTTTCCTTAGCAAATGAGGTTAAAATATATCTTCCATTAAGAGAAATCATTTGCTTTAATGTGTTTCATAATCCCTAGCACATGTTAAAGCACTCATAAAGTATGAGTTGAGATAACGAAGAAATGGATTGGTAACAATAAACTCACACCAAAATGGAAAATTCTTTATACTGTGTTTTACTTAAATAAAAAAGTAAATAATTGCTTTAAAGCTTTGACTAGCAGTTACACTAGGCTGTTAATAAACCTAGTGCTATATTTATTCTTTCAGAAAGTACTGATCACCTACTAAAAGCTACACCCTTTCCTAAGCACTGAATATGCATATGACTAAATTATACTTTTTGACGTAAGAAAAGTTCAGAGCCAATTTGGAGTGCAGTGAATATTGTGATGAACGATTAACAACTGTTCTCTTTGAGACACTAAAGCCATATGTGTGACCCAAAGTCCTACCCTTTCTCCAGAGGCAATTCACAGCCAGGGGCTGTTTTCTGTGAATAAATAAAATTCCGATTCCCTTGTGTCAAGGGAAGTACTTGTCTATCAGAGATCCAGAGCTTTCGGGAGCCACTTCGGGTAAAGCTTGAGTTGTAACTGCTGCACGGAAACCCCTTCCTTTGGCAAAATGCACTTCCTCAATTCTCCAGTGGGCTTCTTAATGAACATCCTACGCAGAAGTCCCCATCACAAGTTTTTAAAAAGATCTGCTTTGTGAGGAATACAAACTAAAACCCTTGATGTAGAAGTCATTTGAGAAGGCAGAACCTGAAAAGTGTTTTAAAGCCTGCTGAAGTTGCTGTCACTAGTATTACCAGAGCCCTAGTTGCTCGGGTAATTTCATAGAAGTTCAAATGTCAGAATTTTCATAAATAGTAAACCAGACTGGGACACTAGGGGGAGGGATTGTGCTGGCAGGCACAGATTGCCAAGTTTTTAAAATGATGTATAAAATATTAATTACAAAGGTAATGGGAATCTGGTGGTGCTCTTGAGTGATGCTGTTGGTTTGTGAAAGACATTGAAAACTTTAAATCGTTGAATTATTAATGAAAAGCAAAGTTTGGAAGTGAGAGTACCACATCAGTAGTATAATGAAATTGATTTCCTGAAGCCAAATGAATGAAAACTTGGAGGTGCCAACTAAGACATCTTTACAGGAGTTCCAGAACAGCTATCCTCACAGAGTTAAGCTGCTGACCATGAAAAGGGAAAATAGGGCTCTCATGACTGTGCGATCAACTGGTTCTATGATATATTAGAAGCCCCAGACTCCACTAGAAAAATGGATTGGACCTCGGAAAGTACAATGAAAAATGAGTTAGAGATGATACCCTTTAACAACGGAACACCAGCTGCTTAAAAGTGGGCTGGAGGCAGCCTGCTCCCATAAGTTATCCCTGAATATCCAAATGAGACAATGGATACACGGTTTTTGTGAGGAGATTGGGTTACAGTGGGAAATAGTGGTCTTGAAACTTGAGAGAACTAGCAATGACATGAGAACCTGAAATATTGGTATTTAAAAGATAAGTAAATTATCTGAAGCAACGCACTCCAGCACTGAATGTACTGCAGATCAGTGGAGGAGAGAAACCTTCCTTTCCATGCAACAGTTACAGGAATAACTCAGCACACCCTTGTGGGCACTAACTCTGCAACTGGAGAGACAAAACCTGAGCAGATGGGACGTCTGAACGCAACCAAGTGAACAGGGGGAAGAATGATGGGTCTCATTTTTCCTCTTCAGATTTAAATAGGGTCAGACTGGGAAGCCATCCTAGAAACTCCTTCCCCCTTGTGTTAGTGGAACACTCAGGAAACAGACTTGGGCAGAATTAAAGAGGAAAGCCATCTCAACTTCCTCTGCTTCAGCTCAGAAAATCTCATTTTCTATACCTCCAACTTGTGACTGCCTCCAAGCTCTACATGAAGGGAGATGATACATGTCCTGATAGCTTGGGCTCATGAAAAAGGCAACTGTGACAAGATAAAAAAAGATAAACCCCAGATCCTAGAAAACTGAACAATGCATTGGGAAAATCTCAGCTGGGCAAAAAGACAATGAGAAGCAGGTAGGGCTGCAATAGAGCAGTTGGCACTGAGTTCAGCAACATGAAGCTTTGTGGTGGGAAGTAGGAGAAGCTGGAGGTGCCCTCGCATTCGTCCCACTTCCTCTGCTTAGATGCATTCAGAAAAGACAGAGATTGGACTGTACTTGGAGGCCAGTCATGCCTCTGAAAGTGTGCCTGTAAACTGATGAAGATTTGGCCCACGCTCCAGACCTGCCCATAGACTACATACTAGATGAATGAGGGGCCATCCTGGACTTTCCATTCCCCTCACTCCAGTGTACGTGAGACAGTAACTCAGGAGACAGGAGATGGGAGCTAGTTATGCCATTGGCAACTGGAAAGCCTAGTACTAATCCACAAACACAGAAGAACAGTAATAGGCCTCTTTCTGGTTCTAAAGGGCCTCTCCTACCTGGGTAGAGACAGAGCAGAACTTTGAACTGGAGAATAGACAGATTTTCATAATAGCCACTGCATTCAGCAGCACTCAAGAACTAAATCCAGTATACATACTGCCACAGGGAGAAATACTCTGTGTGTGTGTGTGTGTGTGTGTGTGTGTGTGTGTGTGTGTGTATGTTTATTTTCATATGTTCCAGGGATGCATGTGTTTATATATTTCCAAGTGCTAGTTATTACTTTTGCTTCTACAGTGTTTTACCATGTGATGTCATGTTCTCTCATACCAAAGTATCCACAGGTTTTTCAAAATGTATGTGTTACTTTTACTTCATTCATTAGAACTGGCCTTCCTCTATCTTTTCTCATTTTCCAAAAAAAGCACTTGCTTCTAGTCAAAAAGCTGAAATGTAATCAATCACTTTCCACTTTTCATCACTTTCCATCCCTGTTGCCATTCTATTTCTCCTCTTATACAACAAATCCCCATGCTTTCCATTTCTTTTCCTTTAATACTAAGTATTATCACTAAAGCCATTTTCCCCTTGGCTGTCTTTCCCTGCGGGAGTGAACATCCATGTGTACGTGACTGTGTACGAGTTTTAGTCATTGCTTTTGCTGTTTTAGTGTCTCACCGCTTTTCTCATGTTCTCCCCAGCAAGGACTGTTTCTAGGCCCTCCTGACATTGTACCCTTGCCAGTTATTAATTGAATTCCATATTCCTGTATCTCTTCTCCTTTTCTGATAATATTCCCTTTTCTAATCTTTATTTGCTTCCTCTCCAATTCCTTGTCTTTCAAAGTAAGTAAATATTACCACTACGACCTGTTGAACTTTTTCAATGTTTCTTTCTTGTTCCTTCTTTATTCTTAAATTGCCCCTAAACTTTCATGCGTTATTATTCCTTATCTTCCTGGGTTAGTGTAGTGATACAAGACATTTGAAACATGCTTAACTATGATTTGATAGAGGTTTGATTCTTTGGGTGTTCACTCATTGATACTCATTCTCTCCTTGGAAGGCAGTGTTAGGAACTGAACCTAAGAGTTCAAAGGGATAGAGTAGGTGTTTTCCTACAGTTCACATTCAATATCAGGGGACAGCACAGGGGGAAAGTCTCTTACTAAAGACATCTTAGCACATTAGTGGTAAAGCTTTCCATCCCAAATGATCTGCAAACACAAAGACATGGATTAAGGCAAAATAAGGCAATAAGAGCCTTTGAAAAATTCATGAGCCCCTGAAAGCTGATTCTACAGATGTCAAAGTGAATGAAATTCCAGACAAAAATTTTAACACACTGGTAGTTTAATCACTAAAATCAAAGAAGAGATAAATAAAAAGATAAAGGAATTGATTTCTAAGTTGATCAAGGAGCTCATAGAAGATAGAAATATATAGCTATATTAATTAATGAAGAAAATACAGAAGATGAAAGACCACTTCTGTAAAGATATAGCGAGCCATAAAAAAATCCTGGAAATGAAAAACCCCAATGATCCAAATGAGTTTTTAGTCTCTGAAGTAAGCAAGATGAATCACGAGAAAGAACATTAGAACCTGAAGACAAGGTGGAAATACCAGATGAGTCAGTAATAATGAAAAAGAAAGAAAAACAGTGAAAAGATTATCCAAAAGCTCCTAGAAAAATTGAAAAAAAGTACAAATCTAAGAGTCATCCTAAAATATGGCATCAAAGTACAGCACAAAAGCATAAAAACAAACCTCTTCATAGAAATTGTTGCAGAAAATTTCATACACTTGGGAAATGAGATGAATTCCCAGGTGAGAAAGGCACTTTCAACTCCAAATAGACATGACCAGAAAGAAAACCCACCACAACATGTCACTGTCAAAATGCCAGAAACTCAGAACAGAAAATAGATATTGAAAGTCTTTAGAGAAAAACCTCAAATCACTTTAAGGTCAAATTTAACAGAATAACAGCAGATTTCTCAACAGAAACCTATAGTGAAGGCAGATTTGGAATGAAATTTTTCAAGTCTTGAAAGAATATAATTGCCAACATAGATTACTATATCTTGAAAAGCTGAGAGTGAAATACAGGACTTCCATGATAAGGATAAATTAAAGAAACTCATGATCACCAAGCTAGCATTGCAGAAAATACAAAAGGAAATTCCAAGCTAAGGACAATAGCTAGTATAAGGCCAAAGGAAAGAATAAATCTCACTAAAGTGTAGTTAAATAAATGAAAAACATAAATATATCAAACACTGGAAGAACCACAAAATGATGGGAATTAGTACATACCTTAATAATTCCAAGTAATGTAAGAGAACTTGACTCTATCATAAAAAGACAGATTGCAGACTGGCACAAAATACAACGCTGTCTTTATGTTGTCTGCATAAGACACACATCATCTACAAAGACATCAGCAGACTGAAGGAGAAAGGGTGAAAAACGAGACTCCAAGAAGTCTAAAATCAAATAGAAGTAGCTATTCTTATATCCTGCAAAGTTGACTTCAAACCCAAACATCAGAAGAGACAAAAAAGGTCCCTACATTTATATAGAGAACAATTCACCAATGAGAGATAACAATTATAAATATATGTTCAAGGAATGTCAGCATACTCAGTTTCATAAACCAAATACTATTTGATAAAAAGACAGATGCCATACAATCGGAGAGGAAGACATCAAGAGTTCACTCTCTCAAATTGACTGGTCATCTAGACCAAAAAAAAAAAATCAACCAAGAAACATCAGACTTAAGGTACACTGTAGATAAAATAAGTATAATGGGAATATGCATAATGTTTCATCCAATGACAGCACAATATACATTCTTGCTAGCAGCTCACAGCATTTTCTCTTAGTAGACCATATTTTAGGTCATAATACTCTTCTCAATAAACACAAATAGAATATAAATGGAAATAATGTCATGCATCCTATCAGATAATAATTTAATGAAACTAAAAATAGAAAAGCAAAAGAAATCACATAAACTACATAAACATATATAGACTGAATAATGCTTAAATGGCCAGTATATACAAAAGAAATCAGGAAGAAATACTAAAAATTCTAAAATCAAACAGAGATTAAAACATATCAGAATCTGTGATATCCAGTAGAAGCAATTATAAGAGGAAGTTTTATAACTATGCTTGCCTACCATAGAAGAATATAGCAATCTTGAATTCATAACCAAATAATGCACCTCAAGATTCCTTAAAAATCTACAACAAAACAATCTAAAACCAGTGTAAATAATAATAAAGATCAGAGCAGAAACTCATGAAATATAGACGGAAAAAAATTTAAAATATTGGTGAATCAAAGAGGTGATTCTTTGGAAATATAAATAATTCTAAAATTCATATGAATCAGAAAAGACCCATATAGCCAAAGACATTAAGCAAAAATAGAAATGCTGAAGATGGGCCTGGGGATTTAGCTCAGTGTCATAAGCGCCTGCCTTTCAAGCGCACAGTCATGAGTTCGATCCCAGGTACCAAAAAGAAAGAAAGAAATGCTGAAGATACTATAATACTAGATTTCAAGTTATACTGCACAGACACAGTAAAAAAATCAATAGGTATCAACAGACAAAAGACATGTAGACCACTGGAATAAAACAGAGGACACAAAAACAAACCCAAGTACTTACAGCTACATGATTTCAACAGACATCCAAAAACATACATTGGAGAAAAGATAGACTCTTTAACATAGTGTGGGGAAAGCTAGATACTAACATGCAGAAGACTCAAAATAGTTACCTGTCTCCCATCACTTATTAAAGTCAAATAAAAAGGATGAGAAACTTAGAAAATAGAAAGCTAGAAACTTAGAAAATTCTGGAGGATAACATAGGGAAAATACTTGAAGCCACAGTATAGGTAAAGAGTTCCTAATAGCACAGGAAAAAATATCAATAGTTACACCATAGAATCACATCTAATTAAAAAGTTACTGCACAAAAACAACAATAAAAAAAAAAAACAGAGATAAGAGACAACCAAAATAACAAAAGAAACATCTTCTAGCTACAGTTCTGATTGAGTATTAATATCTAGAACTCACAGAAATTAACCAGGTTTTTATCTACTGAGTTTTTCATGTAAGAGAAACTACATGATATTTAAGCTTGTCTCTCGAATTTATTCACTTAACATTGCAGTCTCAAGGTGCATCCATTTTTCTACAAATCACTCGTTTATCATTTTTTATGGCAGATCAGTGTAAAATTGTGTACAAATACAGAATTTTCTTTATCCACTCATCTGTCGATGGACATATGGACTTTTACAAAATTCAGCTCTCATCAGTTGTGCTGGTATAAACACAGGTATGTACATATCATTGTGGTGTGATGTCTTTTCAACTCTTTTGGGAAGATAACTCAAAAGGGAATAGCTGGGTCAAATGGAATTTCTGCTTTTAGTTTTTGAGGAATTTTCATAAAAGAGATAATAAGAAAAAAAGAGTGAAAAAAGTTATTACAATCAAGCATGGACAAGTATCTAAAAGACTATCTTGATTAAGTATAATTTTCTAATGTGGTTTTTTTGTTCCATTTGTTTGTTAATCCGTATATATGATAATTAGCTTTATAAAAACTTATGAGATAAATTAATGAATCTTGCACTTGCCTCATAAAAGAAGGATGGAGGGAAAGGGGAAGAAGAATTGAGATATGTTAGGTACATACACCATTCCCTACAATGAATGTATTCATTATAGTTAATAAAATTAAGTTTATTAAAAACCCAAAGCTATCAATCTCACCAAACAAATAAAACCATTTAAACATGGGCAAATGAACTGAATAAACACTTCTCAAAAGAAGTATAAATAGCCAATCAATATATGAAAAAAAACTTTGAGTATCTTTAACCACTAAGAAACTATAAGGTTAAAAAATTTTAAAAATAGAAACTAAAATTGATGCATGGAGATGGAGTAAGGAATTGAGGAAGGTGAAATGATTGAAAATGACTCAGCTATGTTTTATGCCCATACCAATTCTCCAAAACGAACACCACTATTTGGTATTCTTAACACACAGTAATAAAAACAAAAAAAAACAAAAAACAATGAACACCATCATATAGAAAGTAATGGATCTCCTAAGTCAAATCAGTAAATGTTACATAATGTTGCTTTCAAAAGGAAGACAATATGATTTCAGGAAACAAGAGGCAAGAGAAATGCCTGTGCCCATAGATCTTACGGGTATACATGCTCCTTGTTCCCACCATTCTTCATTTTGGCAATTAAGAGAATTGCTCAGCAAATAAATAAGCAAAATACTTCCGCCAGGCAATGAGCATGAATTTCAGGACATTCAGTTATAGCTACCATCCAATCTATTGATCTGTTCATGTTCTGAGGCCAGAAGTCAAGAAATGGAAAGTATCAGTGCTAATTTACTCTAGTAGCCAGTAGGAGAAGGGGCAATACAAATATTTCTGCAAATATCTAGCCCACTGAGATGTCTTTTGGAATTTTATTTTCTGTTTTGGAAAGTATGTAAATACCAAAGTGAAATATCTATGTTCAAAGAAAAACATTTGCAGTATGAGGTTCTGAAACAGGATACACTAAAGCCAGCTGATACTGATTTCCAGGCCTAGAACCATTGCTCTGCATGTATCTTCTCTGAATGCAATGCTCAGTGTTATTGCACACGCAGTTCCAAATTAGCAATAATAAACTGAGTGTGCTGGTGCATGCTTGGAATCTCAGCACTCTAGGATGTTGAGGCAAGAGGACCGCAAGCTCAAGCCTAGCCAGGGAAACTCAGAAAGATTCTGACTCAATATAAAAATAAAAAGGTTGAGGACACAGCTCAGTGCAGAGGTTTAGAGTTCCATACTCAGTCCCACAAAATACAAAAGAAAGTGAAAAGGAAAGGTGAGAAAAAAGGAAGCCAGGAAAAAGAAATTAGCCATGATGACTGTAATCACATAACAGAAGTTGGCAAATGTGAGAATTTACAGTATTGTTTGTTTGTTTGTTTGTTTGTTTAAAACAGCTTGTCAGCATGCCATGGGTCTGGATTACCCACCTAGTAAGTCCTCTGAACACCAGAAGTTTTGGGTTGGGGTTGATAGGCTAAAATGGCTTTTAAAAGAGGGAAATGTAAGAATCAGTTGCAGGTTTTTAATCAGTTGCAAGAAATGGGGCTGCAATTCTTCCCCATTAATGCTATTCTTGTAAATTTGTGAAATAAAAGAGATCAAGAAGAACTCTGGAGATGTGATTTCCAGGACTATCACAGGAAGAAAAAGATCTAACCACAAGAAATATCAGACTGTAATACATGCTTTCACGTAAATGTCTCTCACTTTGGCTACTTTCAAGCTACAGATGTGAGTTGGAAAAATTTTTACAAAAATTGTTTTCTGCTTGAAAGCCACTTGGCTTTGTAGCTTTTGCTCTCCAGAGAGAATATTCTGAGAGTTGGTGGGCAGCAGATTGATTAAGGAGTGTTCTTTGATCCATAAAAGAAAGAAGGGGAAAAACATGATAAGCTGGGACAAAGGCCTCAAAAATTTCAGTCAGCTAGAAGAGGTACCCTAGAGATAAACTATCGATCAGAATTCTCACGTTCAAAATGGACAGCACCTGTACCCCACATTGGTCGGTTACTGCACAAAGCCATCGGGGGTCAACTTGATCAGTTCTGCTCTTTTCAGCTGAGGCATCCCTGAGAGGGCTAGCAGAGGAATATTGCCTACCAAGGACATTCCCAGCAGCAGGACAGTGGACACTTCCTCGAAAGGGTTTAGGGAATAACATCACATGCGCCCACAGTGGTCATCCCTGTCTGGGTACTGTAGCATTCATTCCCCTAGGTTCTAGATGTTTGGGGTTTGACAGCTGTCAGCTAAGAATCTCTTTGATAATTGTCCTAAACAAATAAAATCCCCTTGAAAAATTTGTTTTACCTCCTTGAAAAAAGCTCAAATCCAAAAATTGATAGTACCGGGGAAGGTGTGGTCATAACAGTGTAGTTATGATATAATAGGTCTTAAAGGGATTCTCTGTGAAGCTCTTTCCCAACAGCAAAACCCTGGCTGTGGCCTTTCTTATGACTGTATCATAAACCAAATGTCTTTTCTCCTCATTGCCTCTTCTTCATCAGTACCCCTACCAGTGTTGATCCGGAGGGTGTATTGCAATGTTCTGCACCTGAGAACATTTCTACCTCAGTGTTTCTTTCGTAGGTCATGTAACCTCATCTGATGTAAGAGTGATGAAAGTCGAACAAGCAATGATAAATCTGTATAATAAAAGCTATGACAGAAGTAAACAACAGTGACACTGAAACATAACATGCAACCCAAATACCGTAGGTTGAGTAAAATGAAGAGGAAGGATCAGGGAAGTCTCCTCAGTGAGCCAGTATCATCTTCTCTGCTACCCAGTTAGGGTCTGGAACCTGCCCTGATTTTGAGAATTTAAAGCTGAGTTTGACATACCTATATATATAACTGAAACCTAGTTGTCAGCTTAAAGGAGTAAGGGCTTATGCTTCTCATGTATCAAGAGGGTTTCAGTATGAGTAATTCCAAATTGATATGGCAGACACTGAATGTCATCATTGTGACATTGATTTATTTTCCTTTATCTCAACTCTACTTTTCTTACAGTGAGACATAATATGACTCAAGATTATTTTCTTTTGCATCACTACCTTTCTTACTGTGTGATTATTTTCATCAGACTCTTAGCAGACTCTGAGGAATGTATAACCTATGTTTTTTCTTTCACTACAGGAATAATGGGGAAGATCAAGAAGGAGGAGAAAAATCGGCACAAATTTCAAGAGGCAGAAGTCAAACGCCTTCTCTGCTTTTAAAATGTTTTCCAAAATACCACTCTTAAGAAATTTCTGTTACCATTTTGGTCAGTCACTTCTTGTGTGACCTAACTGCCAGAGAACATAGAGGTCAGCTAGTCATCTTGCTTTCTCAACAAAACTGTAATTCTGTTGGTTAGGAAACTAGAGGAAACATACTCTGGGCAATTTCTATGACAGATTACTATAAACCAAATGAAAAAGAATATTAATTATTTTACTATGGGTTTCATACGACTCAGTAACTTTGAAATCTTGTAATTCTCTCCGGGTTTTTCTAACCTAGTGAATAAAATGTTATCTTGACCATTCAAGTAATACAAAGTAACCAGTTTCCAAATAAAATGAATCTCTTATTCTCTAGGAGAGGTCCCTAAAATAGGAAGGGGGCAGTAAATATATTTGGCACAGAATTGGTTACATATGCAAAGCAAAGAAACTTAACTTGATGAAGTGGGAAAAAACTGGGTCTTTCTTGTATGATTTCAATTTAAGTTGCAAACTGCAAACATCCAAAAAGAACCAGACTTACTGTAACTGCTGTTTAAGCAAAACTTTCTACTGAACTCACAGACCAACTTCAAGCAGGACATTATTCACACTGTGCCTCACACGCACAGAATCCCAAACTCATTTATAAAGTTAAATAACACAATTACACAGTTAAATAACCACAGAGGGGGAAGAAAACTAAGAAAGCTTTAGGGGAAAGAGAAGAGACTTTCGAGAAATACATGGAAAGAAGAAGAGATAGCATCAATGAGGCAGGGAAAACCAAGAAGTTTCTTCCAGATGCCAAGAGCTATAAAAGGAAAGGCTTTTGATTCTGTCTCACAGAAAAGAACCAGGGAAAAAAGGCAGAATTAATGTCAGAGAACTGAAGGAATGGCATGGATTAGAGGCAGATATAACTTGAAATATATTTCCTAACTATAAGGAGATGTAAAATTTTAGAGGAGTTTGGGTATTAAAAATTTTTAAGATACGAAAATAACTTAAAATATGTATTTCATTCCAAAATTCCCAACATGCCGCTAAACACAGTCCTCACAGCAGAGATCATGGGGACATACTTTCTTCATACACGTGATTAGGTCAGCAGTACTGGAATGTGATTCTTCCTACCCCACCTATCTGCCACAGTATTTGATGATAGATAGATACTGCAGTATATTGATGCATCAGAAATAAATATGTTGTGGTGGCACATGCTGGTAAATTCTAGTTATATTGGAAGCTGAATCAGAAGGACCACAAGTTTGGGGCCAGCCTGGGAAGTGAGATCCTTTTTCAAAGCAAAATAAGATTAAAAATGGATGAAAGTACAGTTTGGTGGTAGATTACTTCCCTAACGTGTGTGAAGCTCTGGGTTCAAACCCAATACCACAGACAAAAGTAACGGGCATGTTATGTAAACCTTATTCTTTCATGATACTAGTGGATTTCTATTCTTTTGTAATGACATTATCAGCAACATCTCTGATTAAGAAATACAATATGGCTGCTTTATTGTGTCTGTCAAGCTCTTTATTCAGCATCTCTTCCTTCAATAGAATTCTGTCAAATTAATTTTTTTTAGTTAGAACTTTTCTCCTTAGCTTGTTTTCTTATATCCCAGGTATATTATTTTATTTGGAGTTCTAAATTTAATATAAAAGGAATTTAGAACCTTTGCTCATTTACTGTGGCGTGCATTCATCAAAATGTCCTTTAATTTTCTGGAGCCTCATTGACTCTGTCTCTGTAAAAGGCTAATAGGTAAAGGACTACCGAGATAAAAATCAAATGAAGGATGAAGTTGTAATTTTCATGACAAAATGAAGAGACAAAACATAAATAAGCAGAGAAAGAGATTGAGTCAGCTGAGGACAAAATAATGAGAAAACATTATTTCAATATAGTCAACACAATATGGAAAATCTGTGGGAGCTCACTGTGAATTTATAGACAATGTACACATGCATGTATTAGTTTAAGAAGTCAGTTCTAAGACATGGAGAATAAACAGTGGTGACTGCCATTTCCCCATCTGGAGTGTCACTGTGTCTATTCTCTTCAACATGAATGAAACAGTTTAGACCTTGTCTTGGAAATCTTGTTCAGCAAATGGAAAGTGGCCCTGGAGCTCAAAGGTGAAAGGAAAGGGGGTGAGAGGAAATAAGTAGATTAAATATTATGCCATGTACAGAAACCCAGTAACCTCAATCAATATAAACATTATATGTCATGAGCTTGAGATAAGTTTAATAATGTAAACGAGAATGAAAATGAGGATAGGAGATTTAAAGGAGGAGGGAGGGAGGCAAAAGAGAAGACAGTTAATAAGACAGAATCAAGCTGTATAAAGTACATGGACTCACTCCTTGAGATGATTATAAATTTCATGAACTGCAAACATGTACTAATGAAAAATTAAAAAAGAAGTCCTCTGTAACACAGGTGCCTTCGATAAAATAAGACTGCAATATCTTATTGTATATGAGCAATTAGATGTCATCAAATACTACCTTCTTACACTTTTATTAACTTTTATCTAGAGTTATCTAATTAGTATACAGGCATAGGATGATAGTATTCAGGCATAGGAAGATAATGATATGCATAGGAAGATAATATGTGTCACCAAGGCTAAAATAATGGTATGACTTAAAACCTTATCCTATGGACTCCTTTTCAGTGGAATACAGATTTTACTAAGAGGCATAATTGCCTGTTGTTATGTTGATACAGAAAGTTGCAGAAAGTTGAATTACATGACATGCATACATAAAAATGGCACAGAACTGACAATTGGAAGGGAGGAGTTTGATAAAACAAGAGAGACACATGAAATTGGAGTGGGAAAGATATTGAAAGACAGTCGGGGTACAGCATCAATGACAAATGAAGTTTGTGGGAATCAGATGAGAGGGGAGAAATTAAGGTATTTTGGCCAGGTGTCACAGAAAGAATTCCCTGTTTTCCTTCTTTCGGGGAAGATATCTTCTTCCTTTTGAATCTTTTATTTTTAAGGTATCGCTTATATATGTTATATTCAAATAGAATATATATTTATGATATACAGTATGTATACATTTTTGTATATGACACTTGAAACAGGTCATAAGGCAATCTAGGTGAGATGAACATAGATACAGTTTTATGGACATATTTGAATTATATTGGTACACACACACACACACACAAACACACACACAAAGTGAGGTAATAGTGGAAAGTTATGGCATCAGGAAAATAACTCGTTCACATTTGAAACAATGTTAAAATCCTTAACCTAAACCCAGGGCTGCCACAATGGCGCCCCTAGTGAAAAGGAAGAGTTAAGTAGGGCAACAATATACCAAAATAAATACAATGAACCATTAAAAAGTTCAGCTCCCAACACATAAAATTTGCCTTTAGTTCTATTTCTGTTTCCCCTAAAAGGAAGTATTCATATCAGAAATTTTTCCTTTAATGTCTGACTACCAATTTGATCCTTCATGTGAAAAACTTCTGAGATTCCCAAATGTACAATTTTTATAAATTACATCACAAAACTCATAATTTTAGAATGATTTCTTTCACCTCAGTAATTGTTCTCACTGGCTTCCATATGATATTTTTCTAAAGTCATCACTGAACAGAGTCTCTTTATTAAAAATGCTGCAGTGAGAACAAGATAGTGATAGATTTAAAAAGCCAAGAGTCACTATCACTGAAAATTGCTCTAGTCAGTGCAGTTAAGTAAAAACATATGCTGATAAGAGTCATATTTTTCAGTAAAGCATATTCTTGTGGCTTAATTTGTTCTACAAACCCAGGTTCTTTCTCCCACTGTTTGTCTAAACACAGTATTACTTTCCGGCTTTAATTATCTTAACAGCAGCCCTGTAAATAAATGCAATAGCTTAATTGTACTTATTTGTGAGCTATCTATTTTACTGTGACTTTAAATGCTTACTTTTTCAATTATTTCTGTGAAGCTGCTGCTCATAAAAATAAGATAAAAGCCAGTGACTATAGCCCAGAAGAAGTGAGGATACGCTTTTAAAATATTGCATTATAAGAATGGACAGAACTTCAGATGTCAGTTACATCTTCCTGCGAATCATCGACGTTAACAGCAGATGCTTAGGTAAATGGCTAGTTGGCACAGAGATTAATTTTCTCCCTTTTCCATGATTTTTAAGAAGACTGGGTGACCAGATCCGCCTTCATCATCTGAGGTGTCCATTCTTCTACCTGCGGGGAAGATTAGTTGTTGAATGGTGACCCTGCAGATCTCTCCAGAAATTGCCCTTAGAGTAAACGTGCAGTTTCACCCAGGATTATGCCCTTTTTCTTTAACACCTCTTGTGAGATGACTGGTTTATGTAGTTTGGTCCCCTGCTACTGTTTTCAGATATGTCTGTTTGTTCACACATGATCTAGAATACTTGTGAGTTCAATTTTTTGTAAGAACATAAGTTCTCTCTACCTAATCCTGCTTTTCCCATTCCCCTCAGAAATTGTTCCAAGAATACTGGCCAAAACACCTTAAAATAAAATACCAGCCTGAGAGTCTGCTTCCCAAGGAATCAAGTCTATTGTACAGAGTGGGACCAATTTACCAATTGTCTACTTGCCAATTATAGAAACTTACAATTATTCTATAGATTTGAATTTTAATAGTGTATTAAATATTGGGAGATTAATGAAAATAGTGACCTGAGAAATTTGAATTTCTAAGCAAATATTCCTCATGTTAGACTAGGATTTACATATCTATTGTTAAAAGTTAGAAAAGATAAGTATCACAACCCAATCACTTTAGTGAGGCAGACATTGAGTTTCTACTCTCTGTCCATACAGTGCAAATAATTGAACTATTAATACAAATATAACATGAAGAAGTAGATATTAATCCAGTATTTATAATAAGGTGTTGCAATAAACTGTTAAGTAAGATTAATATGGGATGAAGGAGTTCAATTATTGTGCTTTTTGAAACCAAAGAATCTTCATTTAGTAGAATATATTTTATCTGTGACTACAAAAGAATTCATCACAGAACTCTGAAGGGCTCAAACAAGAGGACCATAAATTGGAGCCTGCCCTGGGCAACTCAGGGGCTTCACAAGACCCTGCCTAAAAGTACGAAACAAAAATCAAAGTGTTGGCAATGGAGCTCAGTACAAAGACCTCAGAGTCAATCTCCAACACACTCACCTCCACAAAAAGAGTTCACAAGGAGAAAAATCAAAGGATGGGCAAAGTAATTTAGGTAACTATGACATCACACACAAAGTTACAAAAGCAGCAAGCAGAACACTGTGTTTCAGGAAATCCTAGAGAGCTGGCACTCTTCGGAAGAAAAAGAATGGGGACCGGCTGAAGTATGAGCATTCTCTGCTATACAAAAAATGCACAGATTTTCTAGACAATTTATCATCTGTGTTTTAGAAAAAACATTCTGGAAAAGGGAGGAAGGAAGGGCTACTATATTGAAGAGATACAATGCTAGGAAGAAGAGAGTAAATTAGTGGTTCTATTAATGATAGAAAATCAAAAGCTCCTAGAATGAGATAGACATAGATAGATGATGATAGATAGATAGATGATAGATAGATAGACAGATACATAGATAGATACATAGGTAGAACAGAGTATCAACAGTTACGACGAAGAAGCATACACCAAAATGAAAGAAAGCACAAACAACAGTCCATAGTGCCAAATTTCTCTTGATGCCAGTTTTTCTCTGTTGATGTGAATACCAATGCCTCTTCAAACTTCTGGTAACCAGATATAGCCAAATCTTGCCTTTAAGTATATCCCAACTCTATATTAAAACCTTTGTGATATATAACAGCCACATCTTTGGGAACTTGGTCGATGCTCTAATAAATTAATTCATCATAGAGTTTAGTAGTTTTGTCTTTAATGCATTCCATATAACTATTGTTTAGCCAGATTCTTAATGAATGTTTAAGTCTCTAATCCTGGGAAATGAACCACTAATGCTCTGCTTGATTCCACCTATGCTTTAGGCTTGTCCCTTTTCCTGTGTGTATATCTCTTTTCCGTAAAAGAAAATTGCAATGTATGTTGAAGCCTAAAAAGTCAATTATAAGTAAACTACATTTTCCAATACAGGGGGATTCCTTTTTCTTTAATATACATTCCTGACTTACTTAAGACCTTTTTATCACTATCACCACAATTAGAAGCAGTGACAAATATATCAAACATTACTCTGTTCCAAGTATGAATGAGAGGAAACTTCTGAAAACTGAAAGAAAAAAAAGAATTCTGAAGAGATCAAATTAAAGTATGAAAAGACTATCAGCCTCCTTAAACCCAACTTTTGAAAGTGTTTGAAACATTAAAAGATTCCATAGAAGTTATTGTAAAATGACCTAAAATTAAATATCTTGCCCACATTTGTGAAAAATCCAAAATAGTACCTGAAGTCAAATGTATCAAACATTTCAGTTTAGCATTTTTCCAGGACTAAATATGTATGTAGCAAACACACCATGATTCTAATACATTCTGGAGTGAAAGCATGTCCTCGTGACTTGCCCTTATTCCATTTTAAAATACTTTTAAAGAAATATGCCATTAATCCATTCTATCCCACTGTTATAAGCCACAATATGTGTTTCCACTTCTATAAATTTTTTCCTAAATTGCCCTTGCCAAAATTGTCCTCACTGCAGGGCCTGAGCACGACACTCCACTGTTCCTCTCTGACCACGGAGATGTTTGTTCCTCTGGTTCTGGGAATTAGCTCTTCAGAGAGAAGCCACTTCATGGTCGGGCTGCAAATCTTTTTTGGTAAAAGAAGACATACATAGATGTGACTCAGTAATGCTGAGAGTTTAGGCTGCCTGCTTCTCAAGAGGTTCTGGTTGCTTATAGGCAGTGAGACTAAATGTTCAAAAGCTCTCAAGTTGCAGACGCTCCACAGACAAGTAGAGGTGAGACAGCCTGCTGAAAGCACGACCCTCAGACTGCACATAGAAAAGGGCAGCGGCATCTGGGCTCTCTCTCTCCCTTTCTCTCTTTCCCCTTACCCTCCCTCTCTCTCATCTGTCTCTCTCTCTCTCTTTCACAAACACAAAAGCTCTATTTTATTTTGCTAGCATTATAAAAAATTATAACCATGTGGTATTCGAACTTGTGTGTCTGATTTTTTCCACTTAATGGTAAGATCTCAATGTCCATTTATTTTCCTAAAATGACTCATTTATGATTCTTTATTCCAAAGTAGTACTCCACTGTGTATAAACATGGCATTTTCTTTGTTCACCTATTTATGGACGTATAGGTTAGTTCTAATTTGTAGCTGTTATGAAATGTGCTACAAACATGGGCATGCCATCACCATGATAATATATTTTCAAACTTTTTCAAAAGACATCCAGAAAGAGAATAGCTGGGTCAAATGGAATTACTAATTTTAGGATTGTGTTTTCTCTCTTTTAAAAAATTAATATGTGCTTGCAGTATATAATGATTACGTTTACCATGGGGAGGTTTGCACATGTACATAACACGTTCCATGAGCTCCCCTTTCTTTTCCAAACCTCCCAGTTACATCCAATTCTTGTTCTTCTTCCCATTTGCACTTTTTTCTTTAGTTCTTTTTTGTTCATCTCTTTTCTTCTCCTTCCTCCCACTCCCTTTATATCATCTGCTCCATCCCATTTGAAAAGGACCTCCCTACTTCCCAGTAGTTTTTGAGGTCTCTCCATGCTGATCTTCATAATGATTGCACTTGCTTACATTCCCAGCAACAGTGTAGAAGAGTCTCTTCCACCCACTGCCTCGCCAACATTTGTTATTATTTAGCATCTTGCTGATACCCCATTCTTTATAGAATAAAATGGAATCTCAGCACATTTCTTTAAAGGCCAGTGGCACTGAACATTTTTTCATGTACTTTCTGACTGGTCAGGGAATTTAGAAATTTTTATACTTACTATATATAAAAATGCATCATTGTCTTTAAATAATAGAATCAGGCTCAGAAACAAACTTATTAAAGAAGAGTTACCCTAGTTTTTATGATATGAGGCTAAGTGAATTATTTCATATCTCAGAGCAAGCAGAACATATCATAAACACATTAAAATTAAGAGTTAGTAATGAGATTAGCATTACAACTGGCATTTTTATACATCATATCAATAAAACTTTACAATATAAAACTGTTACAGATAATTCGATTATTGAAACAACAAAAGTTATACATTTAGTATTAGGAATATTTTAATTGGAGAATTTTAATCAGTTATAATTTAACCATGAAATAAATCTTTTTTATAGAGTTATAATTAACAAGTATTCTAAACAACTCAGTAAGACATATATAGTAAATCTTTAGATGAAAATATATGTTGAAATATCTGGTTTATTTTACCACTGCATCAGAAAACATATTAATGAAGATTGGGCTAGCAAAACCTTTTTCCCTTTAGATTCATTTTTAATTAGAAAATCATTTCAAATTGTGAGATTATATAAAGCAGGCAGAAAAAATCATTTGTTTAAAAACAAAAGTTTTATGAATCTACAAATACCTTTAAAAGTTTTGTTTTGATTAAAATATAAATGCATTATAAATGTTAATAAAGCAAGTCTATGCAGAGAGTTGAATGCTTTTCGAAGGAACTAAAATTTGAGGAAGACTAAAACTCTGATCAATAGAGCATTTTTGATTAACTACTTAGATTTAGTTTTAGATTTTGAGTTATAAGTAGAATTTATCATAATAGCTTTTTGGTCCACTGAGCTTCCATTAATAATTTGGTGACTTCATAACATTTTTATGAATATACTATGTTTATAGACATTGCAAAAACTATGGCAAGTAAAAGTGCTTGAAACTACCTTGAACAAAAAAAAACATATTTATCAGTACCCATTGTATTTTTCTTTGCCACACACTCATATAATAAAATTTTCATAAATAATGTCCTGAATAAAGCAGGAAAATCATTACTTATATTAAATTCAAATTCTTGAGCACATATTTAAAAATATTCTGTCATAAAAACTGTTATTACACATAAAATCTGTGTGCTGCATATATAAGTGTAATGTTCATAGAGAGTTACGAGCTAAAGTGGTTTTTTTACTCATGAATAACTCTTACTCAAAAGAAGGATAGAGTGAGAGACAACTGAAGAGACACACAGTTTTGAAAGTGAAATTAGTCTACCCATCCCAAATGACAGTAATTAAATTCTAAAAGGAAATTCAAATTTTGTAAAACATGTGGATCGTTATGAACTTGGCAGCCTCTGAAATCCAACCTACAGCTTTGATCAGTAGTGATATTAATGAATATTTTTATCCTGTATCATGAAAGAAGTCAACATTTGTGACATATGACTTCATGAACCAATATGCTAGTTTCCAAATGACTAACTTACAATCTTACAAAGTTATGCACAGGAAAAGGCTTATTCAGAATGCATAACAGAAAAGAGGCACATTGCACAGTATAGGACTGTGTTCTTTTGAGTAAAAAACGCATATAGATTTTAAGATACAATACAATTTTACTATGAAAGTTATCAATATATTGTCTCTCTGTTTCAATACACAGGCCAATATACATACACTGATCTTATGGGGATAATGTCTCAATGCACTTTTTTTTTTGGTGTTTTGTTTTGTTTTGTTTTGTTTGGAAACAGGGTCTTGTTATGTAGTGCAGGCTGGCCTTGAACATTGCTTTTGTAACCCAGACTGACCTTGAAATCACAGTGATCCTCCTGCTTCAGCCTCCCTAGGGCTGAGATCACAGGCATGAGCCCCACTCTGGGCTAAACACCTCCTTTTTGTATTGATGTGGACATCAGTCTTTCTTGGCGGAGGTCACTGGAGTCACATATGAGGAAGAAGGGACCGTCCTTGCTCTTACTGGCTGGGCAGAGCTTGGGCCTTTGTGCTCAGGGCAAGGATATCCACGTAAACGTATCTAGTCAGTCCCCAGGGCACTTAGGCCCTCAACAATTCTCTAACCTGAGAATGACCTCCCATGGACCTCCACATGCAGAAACCCCTGAGCGAAGGTCTTCCTGATTGCACCAGCATATTGGATTCTTTTGGAAACTTCTGATAACTTTCTGATATAGAGCTGGGTCAATATTATTACTGCACATCTTTGCTTGGGGACCTTGCCCACTGAATTCCCATGCCACCACTGCTAATAGCCTTACCTGGTCCTCCAAAAGTTTTTCCTTTTATTTTTCTTTTCTATTTCATTTTTTCTATCAAAGTATAACAGGCAAGTTTCAGCCTGAACTTAATGTTAACTTATTTGCTAAGCGAATACACTGCACCTTTTCCAGTGAGGTCTGAAACCCAGCCTTGGGGAAAGTCTTCCCGTCTGTCCTTCTTTATGTAATTTTCCCCAGTGCTAGGGTGCCATACATACATTCCTTCTACCCTGTATATACTTTTATCATAGCATAAATATTAAAACTTATTCCACTTGAATCTAAATTACTGTGTGATTTCTTTCTTCTGATCAGATTAAATGGATACACAAGATTTATGATTTAACTTATATGTGTATAACCATGTTTCCAAGTCACTGACAAAGAAAAGTACCCATAGTTGCACAAACTGGATAGTTCACATATTCCATTCTATGCCTATATGGGAAGCCTAAGTTATTTTTATTACGTTAGAGCACATATAAAAGTAGCAATTCTGAAGACAGGTCACAAAACAGATGTGTAGACTATAGTTTGTGAGATCAGTATGTAGTTGGGGTGGGTGAAACAGCAGTGACATATCCCAAGCATTCCTGCAACAGTGTCTGGCACATATGCTAAAAGAGTGAAGAAAAGAAATGAGGAAGGGCATCATATAAATGACAAAGGTTATTTTTGTGATTAATGGTCATTTTGGCTTCCAAATGTCAAATAGATTGCTCTTGTTATCAAAAAATTTCACGAAAAGTTATATGGAAAATATAAATGGAAAATTTCAGAGGCAAATCATTTATTCTATTTTTGTTCACAAGATAAAACAGAATAAAACAAAATTTATCATTATAAAACAATTCAGTTACACAAAATTAGATGTTGTAAAGACTAGCATCACTTTCCTTAAATGGGACCAAACAGACAGATATCTTCACATGTTGCATTTATTCTCACTGCTAAAAGAATCGGATGTTAATAACAAGGTTGTATATGAAATCGCACTTCCATGTGTGTGTGTGTGTGTGTGTGTGTGTGTGTCTGAGAGAGAGAGAGACAGAGACAGAGACAGAGACAGAGAGAACCTTGTAGGTGTCACTTTAAAAATACTTCATATTTTGAAAGTTAGTTATATGAAAGTTACACATGTAGTTACTAAAGGACTGCAAAGATCTTATAGAGACCAGACAGATATAGGACAAAATCATTTGGGAAAGTATTCTAAGGTAACATAGCAAGATGTATGTGAATACTTTCTTTATAGAGACAATACATGGACAAAACAAAAAACAATCCAGATCTTTTCTTTTCTTTTTTTTCCGTTTCTTTCTTCCTTCTATCTTTTGGTAATCCACAGCCTTCACACTAAACTACATCCCCAGACCTTTATTACATTTTAGTTTCTATTTTGACTCATTGTCCTACAAAGTCACAAAATTGCTGGGGCTGGGCTCAGATTTTGCAGTCCTCCTGCCTCTGCCTCACAGAATGGTGACGCACCATATGAAGCCTGGAAGTTTCTTTTAAATTGCATTTCTTTCCTACTTTATAGAAATACAGTAGATTTCAGCAGCGGAAATAAGGAGATCTGGTTTTGGTAACAGGGCATAGGCTGATAAGCTTTGACATGACAGAAAATGAAATATGATGGACTGGTTCAGAGAGAGAGAAAGAACAGGACTCCTTTGTCTCCTGGCATTTGAAAGTCTTTCTAGTTTTTCAAACTCTCTGCTTCAGAACAGCACTACACATCCAGAAATCCCTACTAAGATGGAAGAAATGTGCTCAACTGCAGAGCAATTTAAATAATACTTAGAAGCCGTTGTGAAATAACAAGGCAGACAATTATGAAGTCTCTGAACTGTATTTTAATTGAAGTCTAAAAGTTTCAAGCTTCCCAAGAAATTAACTGAAGTAACCCATGAAACAGAGGAAGATGAAGAAAAATGGGGAAGAAAAAGATAATAATAAATATAATCATATAGGATAAAATCAAAATTAAAGTACATATGTAAATATCTTAGAATAAGAGAAATATCACAAATGAAATATTTTAGATTTTATATGTTTATTGGTCTCATTAAATGTAATTTCACATTCAATTATGATTATGCTGTAGTTGCTAAAGATGCTTTAGATTGCATGAAAAGAGCACATGAAAGAGCCACGCTCATGAACAATTTATACATTATCCTAAACATTTCCCAAAATCAAAAGTTGTAGTGTTATCTTCATTCCCTACATGTTGCTCTTGCTTAATATGTTTAAGTTTTTGCTTTAAAAAAACTTCTTAGATACTCCATACTGCAAATTCCCTCAAGTAATCATTATCAGTTAGAAAAATTCTCGGAAACATATTTAGAATTTAAACAATTATAAAAGTAAAAATATCTTGATGTTTATATCTTTCATGAGTAACATATTAAATGAAATTATGCCATAGTGAACATTTGTTACATTTAGACCCCAAATCTTACTTTCATTCTTAGTTTTGGAAAGGGATTCATCTAACATAGTAATGTACTTAATTTATTTACTTAAGTGTAGTGGTTTTAAAATTAAATAACAGACTTACTTTAGAAAATGAAGAGCTAATTCAGACATTAAAATTCCTATAAAATTGTGTTTATAACAATACCTGTAACTCTAGTCTTATGTGAGCAGAATGTTAAAATGTTTTTGAAGGCAAAAAAAGGTGAGGTTTCATTTTTAAAAAATCAATATATTTTATGTCAATGAAAGATCCTAAGAGACAGGTAAAGAAGCAAGAAAACTAATGATTTATTTCCTTAAAGTAAAAAAAAAAAAAAAATGTCTGAAACTTGTTGGGTTGCGGTGATAGGATTATGGGAGATTTCTTAGCTCTGAGGGTGCGTGCATGCACACACACACACACACACACACCAAAAAACTATCCAAAGAGAAATGCAAATACAAATAGTGTCTACATGTGTGTGTTTGCTGGGAATCTAAGCTAAGCATGTGCTTTATGACTGAGCTACACCTCCAGCAGCTTTTTCTTTATTATTATTTCACTGTTATTGTAAATATACAGGAAAAACAATTTTTTTATAAATTAAGAAACATGCTTAAATTCTTCTTAAGCAGATCCGGGCTTAGGTCATAAATATTAATTTAGATTAGAGGTGAAATTCCAGTAGCAAGTGGTAGGGTAAAGAGATTATTGTGATTAATTTTACCTCGTAAATGCATTTGTCTAGTATTTAAGATTTAAAGTGATATCCTTCCCTGTAGTAGCATATATATCTTAACTTTATATTTGTGACACCAAAGCTTAAAGCTTTTCTAATTCTGAAAGATTATGACGGAGGTCAATATAATCAAAACCTATATTAGAATAGTGAAAGTAGCTCCATAATTACAAAATAAGCTCAGCAAGAATGAAACAATGTACTGTACACAGTGTGAACCCGTGGATATTTCTGACAATCGAAAGAAACGCAAAAGCAGCAACAGAGTGCATTTCCACAAACTCGGTAAACACTAATATTTCTGTTCTTCTGTTCATAAACAAAGCTACACCCCTTGTGAAAGGTTTACTTGTGGTAGTTACTTTGTTCAACTGTAATGTTTTCTTAAGAAAATATAATCCGTATAATTGACCGGAGTCATTGGACCCTCCACTATTTAGTATTCTAGAAGTCAATATTAAAATAAATTGCTACCTCTGTAGACTATTTTTCATATCAATTCATGGGCCAAGAAAACAAAAAACATCATTGACAACACTTATTTTTCTTGTCTATACCAGTGTTTGTGGTCTACTGTGTCCCAGAAGTGGACATAACATTATTGTCTGGCTCTATCAAGCATCAGTTTAATCTTTATTGCCAGATATTGCCTCTTCTTTACCTGGCACAAGCATCTGTTCTACAAGGATCCCAGTAAGTAAGTCATAATAATATCCAGGAAGGGTGAGGGAGCTATATAGATTCAAATATTAATAATAATAATGTCCTGAGAGAGAATAAATTTACTTTTAAAACTTAGATTATGTATGTTCTCAGTTGCTACACATACTTTTTTGGGGGCTGGATTCTTGGGGGCACATTTTATTATTTGGTTTTCTCATATGAAAACTTACTTGTATAAATTAAATTGTTCAAAATGTAGAGCTCAGCAGTTCCAGAAGTCATATTTAATACACATAATTCAAAGATGAAAAACACTTATCTTCCTGCAAAACAAAGCAATCTTCTTAGCAAAGCATATTCTATCAGCTATAAACGTGTTTATATAAGACATAATCCTTTCCAGCCCCCACTGACTTCATTGTCAGTTAGGCTTCTGTCCTCCTCTCCCTTCCTCCGCTTTTGTGATTAACAGTTTTATAACCATTGCATACTTTATAACTTATGTTATGTTCTTTGTTATGTTCTCTGTTTGCCATGCACTTTTTCACTAAGAAAGCAAACAGCTTCTGGAGTCACTGCTCTCACCACTCTTCACCTTGGACCACACCCAGGGAATGTTCTCAGCAGGGAGGCAGCCACTCCTTTCCCTGGGAAACAGCAAGCCAGGGTGTGAGTAAACAGGAGCTTCAGTCTGCTGAAACAACACACACCAGTGAATCATTTATGTGGTGTCTGCTTTTTCTTCAGTTCCTACTCTATTTTCCCAGTAAAGTAAGAAAGTCAGATGGTTTCACGTATCCAAACCTATAGGAACAAAGATAAAATAACTTACCTGTTATGACTGAGGGCAACTTATCCAAAAGAATCACATATATTGTTAGGTATTTCAAGAATGTGGTAGCGTCCTGGGTGAGATTCATGGATGAATACAGCTTTTGGACTCTAGCCATAAAGTACCTCTACCAAGATGCTGGTCCCTGAAACAGGCATGTTTATTTTTTTAAAGCATTCTTTGCACATAAAAACTAGCTTGAATACAGATTGAACAAAGAGATGTCAGGAATGATGCAAGTCAGATAAAAGAAAGTGAGGCCAGACAGAACAAAGCATAAGAAAGCAAATATAGAAAGAGGACTAAAAGGATGATTTCCATATGTTTCAATTTGTTACTTGTAGTTTGTCGCAAAATTATAAATGTTGAAGTATTCCATGTTTTTAAAATAGATGTTTCTCTTTTACAAAAGTAATTTGTTCCCAGCACTCAGGAGGCTGAGGAAAGAGGATCGTTGTGAGTTCAAGACCAGCCTGGCCTACACAGTCAGCTCAAGGCCAGCCTGAACTGCATAACTAGACCCTGTCTCAAAAAAACCCAGTAATTTGTTCCAAGATAAACTAACAATGAATTTCATAACATGTGTAAGGTTCTTTTTGTCTTCTCTTAGTTTAGTTTTTATAGTATCATCAAACTGAAAATAGTCATATGAAATAAAGTTAATGTGTAAATAGTTCATTTATTTATAAATCTGGTTTGTTTTGACAAGTGAATGCCCTACCCACTTGTCCCCTCTCATCCCCTTGTTTCCTTTTCCTGCCCGACACTCTTCTCCATAATACTAACGTTATTTGAAGTTTCTTTCTACTGAAAATTGTTACATACTCCAGTAACATATCCTACATTTTTATTACAGTCATTGCCACATTGTCAATCAACTGTGGACACATGTGTGGCATTACTTAAAATGTGTAAGGTAGAAATCATATTTTTTAATTTAGTATTTGGAATATTATATACCATATGTAAAAACCAAAAGTTTTTGTTAACATGTTTAACTAATAAAAATGAGTGAGACATAAAGAGGTTTAGATACTTTCTCATGATTCAGGATTTTCAGTAAGAACTATTATTCATTATCTATATTTAAATTTCATTGATATAAGAAAATCATATTAAATCTTTTATTTGATTAAAATAGAATTATTTGTTTAGAATATTTATTAACATCAATTCAATTTTCTGACATTGTTGTCATATCCTAAGTTATTCAAATGTATCTATTTCTCTTAGTGATGAAAGCAAATATCCATCCTTATCTCATTATAATAATAACAACTTCACAATGTTTAATTAGATGCTAAAGTGATCCTAGAATGTTTGGAAGCCATTAGTGAGTCATTGGTATTTTTTGTCAAGTGAAAATACATGGAAGATTTGGACACTAATCTGCACTTAAAATCTACTCTATTTAAATGTTTATAACAAGTTTGGTAATAGTTTCTCAAAGCTGGGAACAATGAAGATGCCCTTCAGTTAGTGAATGGCTAACTGTCGTACACATATGCAATGGTTCCTATACAGTGGTAAGAGACGATGCCATGCCTCACTGGATAAACTTTAAAAGCATTTGCTAAGATAAAGAAATCAGTCTTAAAATGCTATACTGTTATGATCCTAATAAATGATACTCTGGAAAGGGCAAAATTATAGGGTCCATGAAGTGATCCGTGTTTTTTGTAACAAAGATGTAGGGGGCAGACAAATGAATATGGGGCTTTTCTAGTAACTTCTCCTTAAAACATATTTCTCATATGATCACGAAGAGAAAAGGGCAAATCGTAATTAATAGTTCTAAAAAAGGAGAAAACATGACCAACATTCCTCAAAAACAGTATCATCAAAATGAGTATAATTTTAACTGATATACACCACAGTTTAAAATACACTACATATTTTGAGAACAGTATAAACATATAAACCCTCAAAGAAAATCTCTGTATTGATTATGTACTGAAAAGATACTATAATATGTTGAGTTAAATATAATGCATTATTTAAAAATCAGTCTTCAAAACTTAGGAAACTCTGAAAAATTATCATGTCCAAAAGGAAACTAAGAAGACAAAATGGCTATGTAGTAATATATTTACGATGACATCCTGGTAGAACACAATAATAGGTGTAAAAAAGTCTGAATGAAGTAGGACCTTTAGGTTGTAATATTACATGAATATTGAAAAACCACTCCAAAGAAACATGTTCACCTTACAATGTCTCATTCTATCTCTCTCAAATACACTGCATACACACAGGCCATATAAACACACCAGTTACTCACATAGCACACAGTCATGGAGAAGTGTTTATTTACTTTTAGTAAACATATACTTTTTTCATTTCAAAGAATCCTATGTTTACATAGCATATATGCTATAGTGAAGATCCCTCCTGAACCGCTTCACTTTCAAATGTATGAATTCTAAGACAATTCAAACAACTCAAAATTTTCTAATTTTCCTATCCTACCAGAGGTATGTTTGAATATTGTCTGCACTATTCTTCCCAAATCTATTCTATTCACTACTATCTATTCATACATGACTCTATGATTTTAATGCATGGAAAAAATCTCTAGATAAAACATTGTAATAAAATTATTTGGGTGATGCTTAAATAAAAAAAAATATGAGACCGACAACCAAGCTGATGAATAAGGAACACAGTACAAGCTTCTACTTTCTGCAGAAGCTTGGATCTTTAGTCTTGTTTGTTCTTATCTCATGTATTGACTTTCAAAGCACTCCGACTGTGCAACTAGCAAAGTGGAAGACATTTACTGAGGTATATGGGGTAAATATACAATTTTATGTAGTAATGCTAATTAGTAAATTCATCATACTGAAAATTTTGAATAAATAAAAATGGGGGAAAATTATTGGAAAATAGTAACTTTGAAGAGGCTTGAAAAAATAATTGTCCTCTCTACTAAATAGCATGTAACTGATGTTGTTTAAGAAATGAACTTTGCTCAATTTTCCTTGGAATTGAGCTAAAATACTACTGGGTTGGAGCACCATTTAGATCAGTGCTTAGTCTTCTTTATAATAGAGCAGATGAAACCCCAAGGTACAATGTATTTAAACTGTAATCTAGTAAATTAATAAATCAATTAGTTGTGCAGTAATATTTAAGACATCAACCAAATTTAGCATGCACTGACCATTTAAGACTAAATTCCACATGTGCGTGAGTGGGTGGGAGTCAATGTGTATGTATGTAAGACGAGAGAAAAAATTTAAAACATTATCTACTTCAAAATTCTAAGCTGCAAAACAAAATTTCTATTCAGAAATTGTTTCTGAATAACTTTTCTCATGCTTTTATTATCCCATTTATTTCACCACTAAGAAGCAAAAGTCAGAAGCTTTTGTTGTAACTGACAAATTCATAGACCTAACAGCATAATAGATAATCTTTGATACCTGACTGCTTTTTAATATTTAACTTAAATATTTTGGAATCAGATATGCACAAAGAATAAGTGATAGTCTTCAAAATTGTCAAAAATATTCTCATATTTCTCTATCAGTCATTTTTTGGTTAAAATTGGAAGATATTATAAATTTTTGAGTTTGTCATGTCAAAAGCCAATATGACCACTCTTGTCTTTGGTAGTTCATTAGGAAAAGATGGTATTAGTTCCTTATTTTTCTTCAGTAATTATAGAAAAATTTCAAAGGAAAATTTCTGTTTTACTTGATACTTTTATGTTCTCAGGGTTAAATAAAATAGAAGAATATTTTGAAAATATCACGATGCAAATGAAAAATGTGAATGACATGACATCATTGGCAGGGCAATTATATCTGTGTTATTAAAAATGAAATTGAATCTTCCACATTATGGTAAAATTATTATAAATTGGTATGTGAATTGTGTTTTTCATTGATTTTATTCTGTAAGCCCAATTTGTTTTAGATTTATGAATTAAAAATTTGTGTTATGGAAGTCAGATTTGGTTCTCAACACTAGATCTCTGTCGTAGAGATCATCAACTAACCTTTGCAGATCGCAAACTGGATCCCAAATACCGGGACACTCGTTCTAGCAAACATCAACAGAAGTGATGGAGCTGGAATTAAAGTCTTACCAGTCCGAGTGTAGAGAGACATTCTTACTGATATTTCCGACTGTCTCAATTCTCATGTCTTATTAGTGCTGTAAGTAAAACAGTTAATGTGGTAAAGCAGATCATTTCTTAGTACTATAATAAAAACTAAAGAGAACACTTAATCATGCATTTATCACTCACTCTTGACGATATATCCTTAACTATAAAAATGTAGATTGTAAAACATATAAAATACCATAACAATAACTATTCCTATTATACAGAATATGTTAGAATTTCAACTAGAGGTTCTGTTGAAATACTTAAATGTATTCCTTGTGATTTGAACATTAAAATTATTTTAGTAGTAACTTATTATTAATAGGTAATTATATATGACCAATTACTCCTGTTGACAATGGAATTATAGTATCATTTTAAATTTTACTTAGCCCTCCAGTGTCAATAGTTATATCCTAGACTCATTGGGCAATTGGTATTTTAAGAAAGCCAGTAATTCATTATGTTCATGCAATGTCTAAATATCTAGAAAAATTGTTTTAGTTTAGTAAATAAATATGGAAACCAAAGATGATGAAATCTCACTCTGCCATCCTACTTAGCATAGGGAGGTAAAGTAACATTTTCCTTTCATAACCAGAAGACAAAATCAAAGGAGGGGCTGGGAGTACAGCGCAATGGTAGAGAGTTTGCCTGGCATGTGAGAAGCCCTGAATTCAATCACCAGTACAGACAAAAAAAGTATGAGATGGAGAAATTTGCAAATAGCTTTTCCATTTTTATTTATTCAAAATTGTTGTATGTTGAATTTAGTAATTAATAATATTACATAAATATTCTGAACATGTGTGCTGTATTTATAAATACCAATCAAATCATATATAAGCATTGAAAGGTTATATTTTAAAAATTTAAAAATGTAAAAATTTCTAAATGCATGTCTTGTGTTCCCCCAAGTAAGGTAAATCATCCCCAACTTATCGATGAGTTCCATTCTGGAGAATATTTGTAAATAGGATTCATTTGTAGATCTGACAAAATGAGTCTTACCCAAATTATCAATATGTAAAGTTTGACACAAAAATATAATGTAAAGCTCTTCCTCTTGATTCTGGAAATCCTGGGATCTGATTGAGCACTGTTCTGCTGCACACTATGGCACTGTATGTCAGTACACAGCAGCAAGGCTGTAACAATGGCCGGGAGACACGTGAGCTACTTCTGCAATTTGTTCCCACCCACAAATGTCCATAAAATTCAGGAATTACTGTATTGAATTCTAAACACTCACTTATGTTGAAAATCAAACCTGCCTTTTTCCAGTAACCTGACTAACTCTTCCCAAAATATGTCATCGTATCAGATAGGAATATTAGCTGATTTATTTTTACTCTTCTTTATGAAATGTGATGCAAAGATTGGTTACCTAGAAAGGTCAAAGAGATGAGTTTACATCTATTATACCTGAAACTTGTATGACAAAATTCAAAAGAGGAGATGGCAGAGATTTACTGAGAATCATGACCATTGTAGAGGCTGAATAAATGAAAGTTCTTCCAAATTCCAGTGTGCAAAGTGAGTCTCACTTGCTAAAATTTATTTTAGGAGTGTTTTGCACTTTTGATGATCCTCATTTATATGCTTACCAGCATATAATTTAAGTGTCTCAATAGAATTCTGTAAGTCTTTCTAAGTAAATCAAAACTGATTTTTAAAAAAGAATCAACTTATTCAAGAAGTCTTGCAAATGTAAACAAACCTATGAAGGACAACTTCCCAATCTTACTGGTTCACAAACCCCCAGGTCCAGTCCAATTTGAATTTCAGTGCTGACATATCATTAACATGAAAAAAGTCATTAAGCACAATAGATTCTACCGAAAAGACACAAGTACAGCAAACATTTCTACTTGTCTTTACCTTTTTCCTATCATGACTTTGAAATCCAAAATCATTTCTCTAAAGCTGAGAAAGAGGGACAGCTTCTCACAAATGTTTTCACATATCCTAGTTTTAGGGACATTATATTATATTTTATAGTTGAGAGGAATCCAATTGTCAAGTGCCTTAGTTCCCATAATTTTGGAAATTAAAAAATAAATCTTTTGGGAGGCCCAAAGAAATCACAGAGCTCTATGCTTAATATTCCAAACAAAGATAGGGCAATATTTGTAAGTTACATTTTGATATTCCATTTTGTATAAATGATATACGAATTTTTTAAACTCTCAGAAATTCCTTTCTTAATTTAAACTTCATACTCCATGAATTTTTTATTTCTTCATTTATTAAAAATACAAAAAGGATAAAAGCCAATTTTTGCTTCAGCAAAGACTCACTTTAAGATCAGGGTCCAATTAGTATCCTTTAAACTTCTGACCTGATGAAGAAGCAGGGCCTTTTCCCAACACGATAGTTTACTTTTTGTCATTCTTAGATTAGAGGAGCAGGAATAAAAGCAGACTTCATCTCATTTGTCTCTTTCTGTGGGTACAGAGCCAAAACATGTTCAAGTTAAAAAGAGATGAGAGTGTCATAAAGCAAGTTCTCCCCCTTTCTGCCATTTATGAGTTGAAAACGGGGTGGATTGTCTGCCTTGGCAGTTCCCACAATGAGTCACCAAAAGACAGGAACACTAAGAAAACCTTTAATAACTACAGCAGCATTCTTGGTTACAGAATTTGAAAAACTGCATTACAAAAAGAAGCAACATGTAATAGCAATAAACTCCACAATTTCATAGAAATAGTTTATTACAAGCATAGGAGAATCAAATTGATCTTCACAACCTGAAAACATGTCCACGTGTGGACACTAAGTTCAAGAAACCCCTTCTCCATGGTGCTAGTTCTTAAGGTGAATTTTCACAGCCATAACGACATAGTCAGTCGTAGAGCATAGTTGTCAGTTAAACAAAATTCCATTTGCCCTGTTTTGTTTCACCAAGAAATAAACAGATATTTGCATATGTAATTATTGCAAGGGCATTTGTTCATAGAAATTCATAAATGCTTTTAAAGAAACCAGTCTTTTTGTGAAGTAACTTAGTATAAAATGGAATTCGTGTTCTGCTATATTTGATGCCTATGAACTTCTTAGTCACTTCCATCTGTATGGAATTAATTTTGATGCCCTGCATAATAAAAAAGGATTGCATTATGACTTCAAATTAGAAAATCAAGAAGTAGAGTTATGACTTCCAAATCAAAATGGTTTTCTTAGTGTCCATACTATCATATGTCAAAATGTACAGGAGACAAAGTTAGAGAAATGTCTACAATAAAAATGAATTTTAAGCTATCTAGAAATACAGCCAGTAAAAAGTCTTCAAATGAATCACTTATTCACAGCATAATGCATTCCTACTAAAGTTCTCATCTCATCTAGAAATGTAATACAGTGAATGTTTTAATGCCACAATCACTGACTCTCATATATTCTAGTCCATATTTTTTTGCCCATAAATCTTGTAATAGTCTTCCAATAACATATATTATTCTTCTTTCCCAGATGATATGCTCTTCATTCTTATTTCATTGTTATTTATCTTCCAAACCTCTATCATTTGCTAACCTTGTTTCAGTCCTCCTTCTGGTTGAAATAGGCCAAGCATTGTCTCATCTGAAATCAGATAAATTAAACCTAGTGGGTAAGGTTCACAAATAGCATTGGGCATGAACACAAACTATCTTTGAGAAAAATAATAGAAAACATTTAAGTTTAACTTATTAAATAGCATCCTTTGAAATCCAAATGTTTCTTCTTTTTAAGACAATTTCAGCTTTCATAATTAGAATTCAGTCCTTGTTTGATGATTGACAATGAATCTAATTTCTAGAACTTTTATCATCTTCCATAAAAGTGTATAGTGTAGTTCCCAGCCCCTTTCCTTGTTGGTTACAGTTCCTCTGTAGTGTACTGGCTAGGGGTTTCTGCCCTTTCCAGTTTGGTGTTAATTAGTGAGGTGCAGGCAGGGGCAGTATATGCTGGCCCCTCTCCTCCGGGACAGTCAACCTTCGGGGGCCTTCACTGTGTCAGTGCGTGCTGTGCATAGGGAATCGGTTTGGGATGACTTATTGGGTCCCAGTCAAGGGTGTGACCTGGGCCAAGCAGATCCCACCAATCTGCTCTGGGAGGTGAGCAACTAACTGAAGTCACTGCTGTTCCTAGTTCAGGCCCATCCTGCCCGACTCCAACATGTCATCCAGTTGGTCGCCCCTTTCCCGTGGGAGGGTCTTATTCCCAGCACTCACCATGGGTTAATGCAGGTCCCTCTCTGGCTCCGTTCTCCATTGGGCTCCCCGACCTCTGACTTCAGCGGGGCTGTGGTGTAATTTCATGGCAGCTCTGTGTGAGTTGCAAGTGGGGTGGCTCAGCTCCATGTGTTAGGCAGCTCAGGCCAGTATTGGGGGCACAAATTCAGGCAGCGGCTTGGTGAGAGCAGAGCACCATGACTGCTAATCTTAGCTTCTCTAATGGTAGCCCCGGGACTTCATGTTTGAGCAGCTCTTTTCCATTCAGTTTCTTGCTGGGTCGAGAGAATCCATCTCCCTCTGTACGGACCTCTCCAAAATGTTTTATTCCAGCATCTGAGCTGTCTCTTTCAGAGAGGCTCCGAATCCTGCTGCTTACCTGTCCGCCATCTTTAGCTCTTCTCTCCAGGTGTATTTTAAGAAAAGCATGAATTGAATCATTGCAGTTAACAGCACTGTGTAGAACTTTGCATTTTTTATTGTCTGAGTAGTCCTTTCAAATACTAAGAGAGGAACCATTCTTTTTCACTTTAATTCTGCCCAAATTTGCTTCTTGTATGTTTAAGTCCTGTGGTTGAAAATATGCATTTTTACACTTATGCCTTCTTTCATATTGACATTTTATCTCATAAATGTTTTCTTTTGTCTCCGAGGAAATGGTACTTTGAAATGTGTTTTATATAATTGTAATATAGTCCTTGCACTTACCCTGAATTTGTTATTTGTATATTTTTCTTATCCATTTATTTTCACACTGTTTATATTTAAAATGTGTCTTTATATTTAAAATGTGTCTCCTGGATACAGCACATGTTTAAACATTTTAATACTGTTTTAACTTGGTTGTTCATTTTTTATTTTGCTGATTTTTGTTTTTAATAGGCATGCTTAATTAATACAGTGTTATTATTAACATTAGATACAGGTTTATCTTTATTTTTCATTTTCTACTTGGTGTTCACTGATAATAGTTACAATCACTTTAAAATTTGTAACTTCAAATTGTTTCATTTGCTTCATTTGGGTTTCCTCTTTTCTTGAAATTGTGTGTGTGTGTGTGTGTGTGTGTGTTTGAGTTACACCCATGCCAGGTAATTTTGAACTTTCTATTGGACATTGTTAATGCTAAATCATGAAGATTTCAGATTTAAAATTGTTTTCTCATGAATAATTATGGTCTTGTTGTTTTAATATTTTTTTTTTCTACCAGAGATCGAACTCACAACCTTGCACTTGCCAGGCAGGCACTCATGCTCCTAAGATAAATCTCTGGCCCATAATATATTTTTTGGCTATGTTTTAACACACTATTTATGGTATATAACCATAGGATTTGTTCTGACAGCTTCTTTTAATTCAATCTGTGCATGCTTTCTTTGAAGATTAGTCATGAATGTACATAGACAGATATAGGGATACCACTTTTGAGATTTTTGTCTTCTGCTGTTCCCTTACTGTCTTCTGCATATGTGCTTCTCTAGTTTTGTTTCTGATTCTCCATCCAGATATACCACAGGGTTTTTCAGTAAGTGACCTCATTCACTTTTATCCATGTATTTTACTTGGTGCAAGGACTGTAGTTATTCTCTGTATAAAAGTTATAAGGTTGATAATTTATATATTGACTATATATATTTCTATAGATATATACTATGAGTATAATTTAATAATAAATTATACTATATAAGCTAATTTATAATCTGCTTTATGTATTTTTTATATTTAATGGTAGATATTTTCTAACAGAAATATGATAATGTCTTGATGATCATAGTTCAGATCCATGGTATAGAAAAAGTGATTTTTGTTGAAATATTTTAATAGTATACATTCAGAAAACATGAATATACAGAGTTATATATCATAAATATGCAGAGTTAGATATGGTATTTATCACATTACTAAAGATTTATGTATTGCTATAGTTTGATCTTAAATGTCCTCCAAAGGCCCATGATCTAAAGCCATTTAAGTTCCAGCTAGCAAGATCAGAGTCTCCTGAATGCTCAAACACTTGCAAACCCATATTATGCCAAAGTGTGTCAGGTGCTTGACATGGCGCTTTGGGATTTAATGTTTTCTCTGATATTTGTAGCCTTTCTTGTGTATGACTCATTGTTTCTATATCCAATCCTTCTTTTTAAATGGACATGCATAGACTGTATCTATTGACTGTATCACTGAATCTTATAATTATGTGAATTTTCATTTGATTTTTATAGGGACTCACAGCTGACTGTGCTTTGAGCCTCAGAGGAAACTTTAAACTTGGACTTTTGAACAATGATGAACAATTAATAAATTGAGAACTCTTGGGTATGGACTAAATGCACTTTGAATCATGAAATAGTCATAAATTTTTGGAAGCCAAGGAGATATGCTATAGTGTGAATACTGAAAACCCAGCTATTAAAGTTTTGGTTCATAAAGTTTGAGAAGTGGTAGAATATTTAACAAGTGGGGAATCATAGTGAGAGGTCTTTAGGCTGCTGGGGCTATTGTGGTTTGAATCTGGAATGTCTCCTGAAAGCCTTTATTGTCAGAGGTGAAGCCTGTCTAAGGCAATTGAACTTTGGGGGCTCTATAGCTTTCTTGCTATTGGAGGATGGGTACGTTAGAGGTTAGTCACTGGGGGCATAATTTGGAAGGATATATTTCTCCCTTATCTCTCTGCTTCCTGGCAGCATGACGTGTACAACTTTCCTCCACAGGCCCTTTCCCATACCCTTCCTCCCTTGTAGGTAAATAACTATGAACTAAAGCCTTACATGAACAAAAATAATTCTCTCCTACTTTAAGGTGTGGATATTGAGTATTTTGTTTCAGCAATAAGAAAATGTCCTTAGCAGATTTTGATACTAAATAAGTGAAGTTGTTGATATGACTGTACCTAATCAAATGATACAAAAACTTTTACAATTGGTTTTTAGGAGGCGAAAAGGTTTATAGAGATAGGCTAGAAAAATCCTAGAATGCTATAAACTGATCTCAACAGAAGATTCTGTTAAGAGCTCAGAAGACCATTACAAGCTGACAGAAATTAACACAGTAAAGGTGAGGCTCAGGAAGTTTCATTAAGGAACAAAGACTGGCAGTTGAACTCAAGGCCATGTGTGTTATATGCTACTGGAGACCTTTTCCATAGTGCCAGTTGTCAGGGACCTCCTCAGTGAATCTCTAATTTCCTACCAAGTGTTACAGCACACAGCAGGAAGAAAGAGTAAAAGATGAAGCAGAGGAGCAGGCAGGGATCTGGGATGACCAGTTGTTCTCAGAGAACAAAAGGCCATGAAGCACTCAGAACCTTGGTAGTTACTCCTTATACCTGAGTCAAAATCAATGGGTGAAGGGCAGTGAGTGATTATAGGAATAGCAATGGTGACTACGATGGGTTAGCAAGAAAAACAAAGCAAGGATAAGACAAGAGAGGCAATGAGGAAGCTATAGTTTCTCCAGGTACCTTGTAGTCTTCAGCAGATCCTATCTTGCCCTGTAAGTACCACAGGAGTCATTAGCACTAGGGCTTCTAGCTGTGACCAGAAAAAAGCCTGGAGTTTCCACATTTCCATCTGGCCCAGAGGGCAGGACAAGAACAAATATGGATGTCTCTTAGACTGAATTTATAATTCGTGGTCCCAAACAATACTCTGGGAGAAAATTTGTATTCATTTTGTGCTTGACCTGAGGCTTTGTGGGATCCAGAGGTTAAAGGTGTGGACCACTTAATCTGGTACAGAAAATTTCAAGGTAGCCCAAGGTTCATACTGATGCATGGCTACTGCTGTTGAGTTCTAGCTGGTATGACACTGAGAAACAGGAACAAAAATCCAGTTTTAAAATGTTTTCAGTTTTGCAAGAAATGAAGCACTTACAAAGTTGAGTCAAAGAAAAGCATAGTTGTTAAAAAATTAATATTAAAAATACGTCAAATACTTACATCAGAAGGGCAGGAAAAATGCATTGAGGGCATCTCAGGAATAAGGAAGACCCCACTCTTCACTGGGCAAAGATTTAAAAGGGTAAAAGTAAATTCTTTTGAAAACCTTATCAATGAGAAGAACATCCAAGGGCCACCTAGGAAATTGGTTTTCCAGGATTCCAATTATAGTGCTCAGCGATACAGGTACTCAACGGCTACTAAGAGGGCTGATATTGTTCGAGCTAGAGACAGACCTTCTCCTCACACAGGTAGTGCTCATTTTACAGGCAAGCAGAATGTGAAAGTTGTGGGGGGACAGAGAAGCCTCCACACTGCTTTCAAAAGGAGGTGCAAAGGTCATGGACAGAACCACACTGAAAACTTAAAGCAAAGCTAAAATGTTAAGAGAAACAAAAATTAATATGAGGGTACCATGTGTTCATAGATAAAATGTCTTAATATTTTAAAAATTGCAAATTCCCATTTTAATCTATACAGTAATATCATTACTATAAAATCTCAGCTAATATGTGGCAAATAATTGCAAGTTAGCAGGTCTTAAAATTCATCTGTGTTAGATTTACATTCTTGTGACAAAATATCGGAGAAAAGGCAGTTTAAAGAAGGGAATATTATTAGGTTCTTGGTTTTGGAAGTTTCAGGCTATGATCAGATGGCTTCAAAGTCCTTAAGTCTGTGGCAAGGCATAAACACCGTATTAGACCGCAGTGGCAAAAATCTGCTTGCCTCATGGCAACCAGGAATCAGAGAGATAGAGGAAAGGGCCAGAGACCAGACAGAGTCCTCAATATCACCTCCCTAAGACATAGGCCTTTTAATTTGGCCCCACCTGCCAATAACCTATGCAACTATGAATCCATTGATGAAATGAGCATTCTCATCATTCAGTCACTTTCTAAAAGCTCACTGGTTGGACTTTGGGAGATATTTCAGAGCCAAATCATAGCAATGTGGTAATGTAAGAAACTCTGAATATCCAAAAGAATCTTAAGAATAAAAAATTTAAAGTATTCATGCTTCCTGATTCCAAATCTTGACAGCAAAACTGTAGTATTTAGGACTGTGTGGTGCTGACAAAATGATAGACATATTAGCCAATGGAACAAAATTAAAAGTTAAAATAAATAATTAAATTTATATTCTGCTTGTTTCAAAATCATCCCATGAAGATGGAATAAAATCTTAAATAAAAAGCGCTGTTACAACTGGATAGCCAGCAAAAGAATAAAAATGCACCCTTACATCAGACCATAAATAAAAAATTAATTTAAAATGAATTAAAGGTCTAAATGTAAAAATTAAAACTCTTATAAGACAGTAGCAAATATTTTTGACAACAGATTAGGCAATATTTTTTAGATGTGGTACAATTACAAAAGACATAATTTATTGCAATTATAACAAAAAAAGGAAATTTAGGTAAATTGAGTATCCAAATTAAGACTATTTTTCTTTAAAAGACATTACCAAAGGGCTGGGGTTGTAACTCAGTGGCACAAGTGCCTGTCTGGCAAGCACAAGGTCCTGAGTTCAATTCCCGGTACCAATAAGTAAATAAATAAAAGACATTACCAATAAAATGAAAATAAATCACATAATAGATTAAAATAATGGCTGATATTGTATTTGATGAGGGACATATCCAAAGTATATACATACTCATTTAAAAAGTAAGTAAATACTTGTTAAAACTTAGTAATAAAAGCAAGTAATCTGAGTAAAAATGTGCAAAAGATTCTTTCTCTAAAGAACATATCTTCACATTAATAAGCATGTGAAAAGCTGCTCAACCTATTGTTCATTCGAGAAACATAAACTAAAACCACAGTGTGATGTCAGTTTACACTCTTTAGGATGACTGTTACAATAAAAGTGAACTTCAGTGAGGATTTTGAGAAATGGGAACCTCCACAGATTGGTACCGAGAATAATAAATTTTGTGACAGCTTTGGAAACCCGTTTTGAGGTTTCTGAAAAAAGAACAATGATCTTATCTTTCTACTGCTAAGCATGTGTCCAATAAAACTGAAAATTTATTTTCAAACATGTGCACACAGTATTTATAACTTTCAAAACTAGAAACAGCTTCCTATCTACTAATAAATATATAAACAAAATGTGAGTTGTCCATACAAAGTAATATTATTTGACCACAAGAAGAAATGAAGTTCATTGATCCATTATTATCCAGGAAGGATATGATAAAAGATCCCTAGAAAATCCCCAAGACTGTATATAGTGCCAAACTGTATAAAAATTGTTTGCAAAATACACACATACCTATGATAAAATATAGTCAGTAAATTTAGCACAGAAAGACATTAACAACAACAAAAATTGAGTAATTTTTATAGTATACTGTATTTAAAGTTATATGAATATTGTATCTGTGTCTCTCAAAATATCTTATTGGACTTTCACTTTCCTTAAAGGAAGCACTTTATAGCTTTTGGTTCACATATCTAAATTGCTACCATCTCTACTATTATATTTGGGAGTCAGTATAAAGGAAAATGAGAGTTACTTGAACCCAAGCACTATGGAACTGTGACAGATGATCTAAGAATAGAGACAGCAGCTAAAAGATTAATGAATAGTGAATATATTCAGTTCAGATATACTGAACAGAGATAATTCATGTTCCACTGTGAGATTTTTACCACACTACTCAGAATAGTGTGAAATTTAAAACTAATAAACTATTTCTAGAATTGTCTATTAAATATTTTTGGACCTTCCTTGATCACTGGTAACTAAAGCCACAAGAAAGTAAAACCTAGAATAAAGACAGAGTACTGTACTAACATGCACTACAACATGGACAAAACTTTATTATGGTAAGTAAAACTAGCCTCACACAAAAAAGGCATACATAGTATGATTCAATTTCTATAGTATATTCCAAACAGGCTGTTCACAGAGACAGAAAGTAAATTAGTGGTTTCCAGCTTGTTGTCTCAGGAGAGAGGAAGTAAAAGTTCTTCCAAGAAAAAAAATGATAAAATGTCTGGAAATTAGAGAGTAGTGTTGGTTGTGTAATTTTGTAAATATATAGAAATGGCACATTATAAAAGGAGAGTTTTATGGTATGAAGGCTATACATCAGAAGCTAACATTTAAAAATAGAATTGGTAGAAAGAAACCAAAGAACTAATTCCTGAAGTGGACTTCATGTAAGTATTGAGGACCCTTTCTTTAAATGACTGAAAACAATACGCAGCTCCTTGGTAGTTGTTACTGAGATTATCAACTGTTCAATAACCCATGTCATTATGTATTTAGATAAAACAATTATTCTTAGTGACCACCTCAGTGGTTTCTGTCCAGGAAAGTAATGACAGGTACATTTTCCCAGTCTGGCCAAGATAAACTTCTCATGCAAGACCCTCCACAATCTTTACCATTCACCTAACACACTCTAAGAAACAAAATCGCCTGACGAAGACGTCATAGATGCAGTCAGCTTTTGTTGCTATATCCAAATATATGTGAATGACAATTTAAGAAAAACTTTGTTTTGTTTTAAAGTTTTAGAAGTTCTAGTCTGTGGTCAGCTGCTCGTTGCTTTTAAAACTGTTGGAAAGCAGAAATATCACTGCAGAAGGGAGTGGTGGGCGAACGCTGATCATGCCATGGCAGCCCAGAGACTCAGAGAGAAAGTGAGAAAGGAAGGGTCCTGGGATCAAGCATCTCCACAAGGACAGAATCTCTTCAACTGTGCCCTACCTCCTGTCTTCATCACCTCTTAATAGTTGCATCCAATTATTATTTTATGCAGATTAATCCATTTGATGAAAACAGAGCTCTCCATTCGCTGTTGAAATAACATATCAAGTTGGCATCCAAGTCATTGGCCCATGAGTTTATGAGACATTTGAAATCCAAACCATAAAACGAGGAAAGACCATAACTTTCTGAAACAATTAACAGAATGCCTCTCACACAACCATTAACGTCTATTTTCAAATTTCAGTCAATCAGAGCCAAATGAAATTTTGAAGTTTATCTGTTACCCAATATTGGTTTTGTAACTATTCTTATTAGAGAGATTCTCAATTAATAAGAAAAAACAATAGGAAATCAAAATAATCAGGAACATCACATGGAAACAGTGATTTAACTTTCAGAAACAGAATCTGTATCACATATCCAAGACAGAAAATTGTCTTATCTCTTAAAATGCTCATAAAAGTGTTATGGAATATTCACTATATATCCTATAAGCCTAAAGATAATTGAACATTTTTATGCAGAGTTTATAATTTAATCTTCTTGAAAAAACTTTTAAAATGAAGTTTCTCACACACAATAATTAGGTAGTGATAGGAACTTTTACACCATCTCATTTTCCTGATGGGAGAAATTGCAAAAACTCTCATGTGAACATTCTTGAAGCCAGTTTTAAAAGTTATTTCTTTCTCTATCCTTTGTTTCTTAAAAATTTAAAGATTTTATGTTTAGCTCTATAATCTCAACCTATAAAAAGAAAAGATAAATTGCTACACCTATTTCCTTCACACAAGCAATTTTCAAAATTACTGTTCAATATATTTAATTACTTAAAATTACTTTGAAATTATTATTCAAAAATAAAATGCATTATTGTAATAGTAAATCATACTTCAAAATTTGAGAAAGAAAATTGCACTCAGAAGTATGCACACTTTACATTTGATTTATTTGAGTGCTAAATTGTTGACCTAAATTACATATCTCATAACATAAAAATTAAAGTCCATTGGCCAAACACCGTTCAACAATTGGACAGTTGTCTTGAAGGCATGGGGTGACTTTTCACAGTATCCAAAAGAACACATTGTAAGGGTGGACAAACAAACTTGACATAGCCTTTCAATGTAGCTTTATTAATACTTTAAAATAATCATGAGAAAAACATTTTTTATTTTTAACTATTAAAGTTTATAAATATCAAATTTTCATGATTCATGTCCTATCCACAACTAATCCATTAATGATAATACTTAAATTTAAAACATCATTACTCATTTAAACTGTACCTATTGTTGAGTAGAGCCATAGAAATGACAAAAGGATAGGCTATCTGTTTATATAATTTGTCTATAAAATGTCAAAAGCGTTGTGGCCAAACCCACCCATTAATAGTTTTATAAACTCTCCATTTTAAATGTTTCTTAGAGCAGAATGATTTTCACCACCTGTACCACACCATTCTTGATATATTTTCACCATTCATATTTTTTGGCCTGAACTCCCATTAATCTTATGTCTGACAGCTTCTGAACAGAGAACATCCTTCAAATATATAAATTAATTATGGTTTCCCTAATGCTCAAAACGGTACACCACAATGCATACATTACATGCCACAAAATCCACCCATTCCAGATATACATATTTATTTATTTAAATAAATCTACACTATTCTGAAACTCTCAATACTAGCACATTTGGGAATATTTCTTATACTCTAAAAAAGTGATATTTTTTCCATTTCCAGTCACTTATTGCCCATATTTGCATTACAAATACATAGTTTTTCCTTTTCTGGTCATTGAATATAAATGTAGTCATACCACACAAAGATTACATTTATACATTCTTTATTTGATTTAGCACAACAATGGACACTCACCCATGAGGTAACATGTTTTAGTACTTCATTTTTATTGCTAGCTATATTACAAACTATTTTATAGCTATATTACAAACAAATTAATATCTGCTTATCATGTTATAGATATTTGGATTTTCCCCTAATTTTGGCATATTTTGAATAGTGTTTTGAAAATTAATGTCCAAATTCTAGTGTAGATATATATTTTCATTTTGGAGGGCAAATAATTAAAATGAAATTATTGGATTTCATGATAAGTATATGCTTAACTTTGTAGGAAATTTCCAAAATGATTTCCAAAGTAGCTATTCCATTTACATTCATTCTGACCAGCACTATATGAAAGTCTTGTTTCTCAGTATCCTTGCAATATTGATATGGCTAGTGGTTTTTTATTATGGTTTTTTAGCAATTCCATATTGTATTCATTATAGTTTAATTTAAATTTTCTAAATGATTAAGTATGTTTATAATAGATTTATTCAGTTACCATTCATGTTTTTTCCCTAGTTGGGATATCTCAACTAAATATTGTCCTCATATTTCAAGCCATGTGGTCTTCATATGATTAACTTTGAAGTGTTCTTTGTATAGTATGTTTACATGTCCCATATAACTCTAACCATAAATTGTATGCTTTAGCTTTTATCTCCTTTTCTTTCCTAGAAATACTGTCTTCAGCTCTTGTTCCCTCAGTATCTTCAGGTCTAAGTTTACATTCAATAAGTAAAATAAGATCAGGCAAACAAGATTTAAATATCAGAGAGTTCTTCTTTGTTTTTCATGTTTTCTTTTTGGTTTAGGGCTGTCTCAGAAATATGTGCAGATTTCCCACTTCTCAGGCTATCCTGTGTTAGACGGGTCACAGATTAATTTTGGAAAACAAGTTATAAGTAGAAGACAGAAGTTACATTTTCTGATTCTAATTCCTCCAGAATTCTCTTTTCCCTTAAATACAATTACCAGCAACATCCAAGATGGGACCTGTTCATCTATCCTGGCCCCCTTACTACTAATTCACAACGTATATGCAGCATGAGCAGGAAAATAAACTTTATTTTTAAAGTTTAAACCTCCAAATTTTGGAGGTTTACTATTGTATTTGCTATTGTATTTTACTATTGTATTTGCTGCTGCAGTGTCCTCTGATTGATGTTAAAGAACTGCCCTATGGAAATTTTCTAACCACACACTTAGCTTTATTTTTTTCTTTATAACACCTAGTACCTGACACACTTTGCCCTTAGCGCATACATTTTATGAAAGTAGAGATATAGTTTGATTCATTGCTTTATCCTCTGCACCTAGAATAAAGCTTCATACATAACAGGTATTTGTAAAATATACATTAAATGAAGAATGTGGCATTATAAAAAATTAAGTATGTTAAATTGAGCATATCAAAATATAACAGTTTTTAAAACAGCATTTGAAAATGTTGCCTGGTTTTATTCTATTTTATTTTATTTTATTTTATTTTGACTGAACTTATAATCAAATTTCTACTGTGAAAAGTTCTTACCTTTGACAAACATAAAAAAATACTAAATCAAGAGGATTATTTAGTTTATTTAAGACTGCTTCACTATATATTGTACACACTGCTTATTAAACAGAGATCTTTGGAAAATTCTTAAAAATCTAAATGCATGTTAGTACTGAATTATCTTTTAAATACTTCTCACTAAGGAAGTATGTCTTCAGCTAGATATGGCAAAGAACATTATTTTAGTTCGATGTTCCACCATCCTTTATTTCTCTATCATGGTCTGTTGATCCCCAGCTGTGTTCCATGTTACTCTGCAATAGATTGATCATGTCAGCTGTTCTTATTCCTTCATTACAAATGAGTGTTTTTACTAGGCCATTACAGGAACATAAAATTCATTGTTCCATGGAGTTAAGACCTCAGATTTCGATCTATTCTTGCCATAGTCACCTAGGACACTTCCTCGTCTGGCACGGACACTTTTGCTGTTCTCTACCTACAGTGATACATTCTCAGACATCTTGCTTCCCACATTTCTTCTTATATTAGTTCAACTGTCTCCTGTAAGTGTGAGCCATCCCCAATTACCCTCTGTAGAACTGAAAAACATCCTTCCTCTTAGTATAATTTAGTATTCCTACATTTTTTTTTGCTTTTCTCTTTAGCACTTATTATGAGCAGAGATATCATTTGTTTACTTTATCATCAGTCTATCATCATAAAAGACATGAGTTCATAAATCTTTGTCTATTTAAAAAACTCAGCTTAATTTTTGTTTGGTATAAAATGAGTAATGAGTTATGGATTTGTTGAATGGATCAACAAAGTAATTCAAATAAAGAGTGATAAAGTTCCTAAAGCAGCAAACAAGATGAGGAAAAAAGGTTTTCATCAACGGTTTTCCGACAGATAAACACAGTTATATTACACTGATAAATCCTGCAAGGAACATTTAGAGCCTACTGAGAGAAACCTCATTTTAAGGAGAAATACAGTGGCAAGAAGTGAGGTCACGATTCAGCGCCAAAGACAGAGTTTGACCCTAAATTTTGGCTTTGTTCCAACACAAAGTCACTCTTGGGTAAAACTAATGCCAAGTGAATATTTAAAGAGATGACCCTAGGGTGTGGTGGTGCATGCCTATTTGCAGTATTCAGGAGACTGAGGGAGGAGGGTACATGTGAGTTAAGAGCAGCCTGGGATCCATAATGAATTCAAAGACAGCCTAACTACAGAGTGAGATTCAGTCTCTAAAACAAAACTAAAATAAACTAAAATATGAAAGAGTGACCAAACTTATACCTGTGGCTCTTGAAACACTTAAGAAATTTTCCATTGAGTGCTCAAGCCTCTGCCTTATATATTAGAGCAATTATGAGCAGGCCAGGCCTTTCCATCCACAGGTTGTGTGTGTTAGTCAAACTTCTCGTTCTGTAGCGAAACACAACTTATGAGGAAGGAGGATCTATTTAGATTCACAGATTCTGTGGTTTCATTCCATGATCAGGTGACGACATTGCTGTGACAAGGCAGCATATCATGGCAGGGAGCACATGACGGAAAAAGACTGCTTACCTTTTTCAGCCAGGAAATGAAGAAAGAAGGAGAAAGGGGTCATATCTTGCTATTCTTTTCAGGAGCTCATTCGCAGTATCAAGAAGACCTCTAGCTAGGCTCTCTCACTTAAAGTTTTCATCAACTCTCATTAGCACCAAGCCTGGGATTGAATCTTTAATTTATGGTTCTTGGTGGGGACATTTCAAAATTAAACTATAGTGGGTGCTGTCTAGTGGAAGTGTCAGGTGGCTAAATTAAATTCAGTAATTCTAAAGGAATGCAGCCAAATTAGTACTCCAACTACTTAGGTTTTGGTTCTAAAGACTAAAATGTGTAAGTTTTAATGGCTTGGACTTGCGTTTGTATAAAGTAAAATTTGGAGTAACTGTCTCACTATGAAAGTGACTGAGACAAATGCAGGCCAAAATGACAAGATAAGGTTGAACTAATCATACTGTCCAAGCCCGATGGAAGAGTAATAAAAAAGATAAATTCTCTTTCTCACTTCTCAACAATGGCCATACATGTATGTGTGACTGAAGCACAACAATCATTGTTTGATTTCCCTGACAATAAGTAAAGCTAATTTTAATGTGCATTCATATGTACAAGGTGGAGATGTCTGTGGCAATGTCTGTAGGATTGATTACAACAGTAACATTGAGAGAGCTCTGTGGAAATGTTAGAAACTCCCCCATGATTATCTGTACTCAATAGCAATTTACCTCTGTCAAAATAGAACTTCAGGCATTTGGACTCCTGACTTACAGTTGGAAAGACTGTGTGAAAAGAAAAAAAAGTTATTTCCTTAATTATGGAGAAAATGGCAAAGAATACTATATTTTTGCAGCCCTTAACTGTTGAAGATATAAACACAATTAATTCTCAGGGATCTATCCTTTATGTGTTTATAATTTATACTTTATGTATAGAGGTTATATTTACAGAATTTTTACAGCCTGAATGTTATCAATGCTAAACTTCAAATATATGCAATAAAAATTAAAAAGGAGTATATTCTATTTTTATACTAAAAAGTAATAATTGTACAATATTCCTTGCTGTGTCATAAGACATGATGGGGGCTTTTAAAATATGAAATTTTGGTTGGAAAATTAAAGCTTTTAGGAAGGCAATATTACTTAGTCTTCCTCACTGACAAAAATTACTGCAATAACTTTCTATGTCACATCCTATTAAATGATACCACTAAGTGTTACAGCCCTCAATATGTTTTCTAGTTAATAATTTAACTCTCATCATGTTTTTTAGGAATGTATTAAAACAATAGAGAATTATTACCTGCATTATACCTACATTTAGATTTAAACCTGGATCAGTCAGTGTTTACTAGAGAAATGTATACAACACAAGATACATAAATATATAAGAGTTTACAAGATCGGCTTACAGTGGCTGTCTACAGAGTCGGATGAGAAAGAGTGCAGAGTGTCTGCACACTGAAGACTGAAGGATTCAGTGGAAGGTCTGGAGTTCATCACTGTGTCCTTTTGAGTCCATATCAGGAGGCTGATGGGTCTGTGACGGCCACTGAAGAGTCTATGCTGGGAACTGAAAGATCTGTGCCAGAACCTGAAGAGTCTGCACTGGAAGCCAGGAGATGGTGTTTAAGGTGAACCTGAAGGCTAGAGCTCTTCAAAGAAACAGAAAGAGATCTGTTCTTCATTTCCCCATTTTAGCAACCAGGTGATGACCAGCTGCCCTAGGGTGAGTCTGCCATACCCTAGGGTGTGCAACTCCTGGGCCAATTTAGTTAAGCATCTCTTACTCAAGTTGACACAATCAGTCAACCATCACAAAGCCCATATTGAAAATTAAATCACCACCCTTAGCAATTTTGCATAAAAATCTAAGTTTATTCAGTTTATATTTGTTCTTAATGAGACTTCTATCTTAAATACAACTGGAGTTAATTTTAATCACTCAAACAATTTTTATTATTACTAAGGTTACAGATAAAATATTTTATTTCTCTTCACCCTGTTTTTAAGTGTCTAACTCTAGCCTTAGGACACTGGGATCAGGAGTACGTATGAAATTATAGGGTATTGGAGTGAGAATTTAAAGGTAAAACATAGAGATCTGGAATTTAAATGATTCAGTAAAAATTGAAAGTCCAAAATGCCAGAAGGAGATTAATTTAGTCTCTAAATTTGACTCACTTGCAAGAAAAGCAACAAAGAGATTTTGTAAAGTTTTTCCAGTGATTCAAATAAAGAAGAAAGATGTTTTAATTTCTGTTAAATGTCTTTTCAATATTAATTCATTAAGAGATCGGGTACTGGAATTCTTAGGAATTGAACTGAAGAAAATTTAATAAAGAAAATATATCACTGCAGTACTAAAAATATTACAAGATATATTTCAATGATTTGTATTATATCTTCTTTTTTTCACATGGAAATGATAATCAAGAAGTGGTGTTTGTGTCTGCCCTATTCTATACTTTCAGAAGAAAAATATTTCTACATAAATAGATAATATGGGCTCCCCCAGCTTCCCATTTTCAAACTCCATTATACAGATAAATATCAGGTTAACTGGAAACCATAAAAACATTTGGCTTCCAATAATCATTTTGCTTTTAAAATCTACCCATTGTTAAAAGAAGGAGCAATGTCAGCAAGATGGCTGACCAGAGATGTTTACCATGCTTATCTTCACAACAAAGAAAAAAAACAAAAAGTTGACAGCTGTTCCATTGAATTTTTTTAAATTTAATTTAATTTTTTTAAAAAAGGGGTAAAACTAAACAGAACAACACAGAAAAGAATGTAAGTGACACAGATTTCAAAGCAACAGGAGATCTACAGTGGCTACCATAATGTCTTTTATTTTCTTCTAATAGTTGTCTATATCTTCACACACAATGAATTCATACAAAACAAAATAGTATAAAACTGATTGGAACAGAGTAGTGCAGACATTACAGGCCTTCAAAGTCAGACAATCGGAATATCAACAATGGCTGCCATAATGTGTCTTGTTCTCTTCAAAATAGCTGTCCATACCTTCATGTATGCTGAAATTAAACAATACAAAACAGACTAAAACCACTCTGAGCAAAGAACAGAAGCATTATTGGATTTCACAGCATGATGGTATGAAATCAACAATGGATACCATAATGTGTTTTTATTCAAAATAGCTGTATATTTCATCACACATAATATAATTGATTCTCATAAACCATTTAGGAGAAGTTTAGGCATGTGTAAGCCTCTAATGTATACCTATCCTTTCTGCATTAGAGCAAAAAACAAAACAAAGCAATACAAAACAGATTACTAAAAAGTAAGAAACAAAAAAGACAAATAAATAACAATAGCAAACAGCCCAAAACAATAACGATACAGGCCTTCAAAACACGGTGGTAGGAACAGAACTAAGGTTGATGTTTTACATAGTGATCTTCAAGAGTTCTTCAGGTCACCTGACACAAACATGCAAAATTGTTCCAGTCTTATGAATATTGACTGTATTGTTCTACGAACTTACAGAATTTGTAGCACAATCATCTTAGCTCTCCTAAGTGTGTTTATACAAGTTTAGATATTTTTTTCTTTTCCCTACCTTTTCCTTATTCCTGCTTTTCCCAGAGATACTATTTTTTCCCATTTGAGAAGATTCTTACCCTTACACTGTATTTACTGAGGGTTGTGCATCCTATGTACTCTTACCATTTCTTTTACTAGGGAGACAATACAGTATTTACTTAAGTGAGTTTGATTTAATTCACTTATGAGTGTGCTCTCAAGTTGCATCCACTTACCGATAAATATCTCAGTGTGATCACTCTTTATAGCTATAAAGCTTTATAGCTTTATAGGTCTTTATAACTCCATTGTATAAAGGTACCACATCTTTTTTATTCATTCCTCAGTTAATGGGCATTTAGGTTATTTCCAAGATCTGGGTATTACAAATTGTGCTGCTATAAACATGGGTGCACATATATCACTGTGATATGATGCTTTCAATTCTTCTAGGAACATGCCCTGAAATGGAATAGCTGGGTCAAATGGGCCTTCCAATCCCAAATTTTTGAGGAATGTCCAGACTGACTCCACAGTGGTTGAACCACTCTGCACTCCCACCAACACTGCAGAAGAGTTCTTTTTTCACTGCAGCCTCTCCAGCTTTGCTGTTGGTGGTTTTCTTTATCCTGGCCATTCTTTCTGGTATGAGATAGAATCTGAGTGTGGCTTTATTGCATTTCTCTAATTACCAAAAATGATGAACATTTTTTCATATATTTACTTGCCATTTTATTTCTTTATCTGAGAACTGTGTATTCATTTCAGACACCCATTTTTGGATTTTGGGGATCTGATTTTTTTTTTAATTCTTTATGTAAGTTAGACAGAAGTCCTTTGTCTGAGGGACTGTTCACTAAAATTTTTTCCCAATTTGTGCATTTTCTTTTGGCTATGCTGGAGATTTCTTTCAACATGCAAAAATTCTTTAATATAACACAATCCCATTTATTGATTCTGTGAAGTATTTGCATGCAGTTTGATTATTGTTCATGAATTCTCTACCTACCCCTACATCTTCAAGATTTCTACCTACTTTGTCTTCCAACAAATTTAGTGTTTTTGTTTTGATATTTAGATCTTGTATCCACTTAGACTTTAGTATAGTACATGGTGGTAGGCACAGATCTAGTTTTAGCCCAGCATATGGAAAGCCAATTTTTCCAGCACCATTTATTGAAGCGACTATCTTTCTTCTAGTGGACGTGTTTGGTCCCTTTATCAAAGATAATGTGGCTGAGTGTGTTTGTAGTTGTAGTTGTATCTTCATATCTATTCCAATGATCTTCAGCTACATTTTTATAACAGAACCATGCTGATTTTATTACAGTAGCTTTGTAGTATAACTTCAAGTCAGGGATTGTGATGCTTCCTGCCTTACCTTTGTTGCTTAGAATTTCCTTTGCTATTCTAGGTCTCTTTTGGTTCCAGATGAATTTTAGGAGTGATTTCTCTAGATCTGTGAGGAATGTTAGTTGTATTTTCATTGGGATTGCATTAAATCTGCATAATAATTTTGGGAGAATGGCCATTTTCACAATGTTTGTCACAATGAACAAGGAATGTCTTTCCATTTTCTGAGGTCCTCTTCGATTTCTTTTTTCAAGGTATTACAATAATCCAAGAATAAATCTTTTGCTTCTTTTGTTAGATTAATTCCTAAGTATTTCATTTTGTTGGATGCTATTGTAAAGGATGTGGCTTCTCTTATTTCTCTCTCAGTGGTTTTGTTGTTAGTGTACAGGAATGCTATTGATTTTTGAGTGTTGACTTTGTACACAGCTACATTACTGAATTTATTTATTTTGCCTAGGAGTCTTTCAATGGAGTTTTGGGGGTCTTCTATGTAGAGAATCATGTGACCTGCAAATATTGATAATTTAACTTCTTTTCCTACCTTTGCTCTTTCTATTTCTCTTTCTTGTCTAATTGATCTGGCTAGTATTTCCAGCACTATATTGAATAGGAGTGATGATAATGGACAAGGATGTCCATTACCACCCTTTTAGGATAAGGGCTTTCAATTTTGGGCTGTTTAATATGGTGCTGGCTGTTGGGGTGTGATGGATGGCCTTTATCATATAGAAGTAAAGACTACCTACTCCAATTTTCTGTAAAGTTCTTAACATGAATGAGTGTTGGACCTTATCAAAAGCATTTTCTTCATCTATAGAAATGTTCATGTGATTCTTATTTTTGTTCTATTGATATGATGGATTAAATTCAGTGATTTGTGTATGTTGAACCATCCCTGCATTCCTGGGATGAATTCCACTTGATCATAGTATATAATCTTCTTGATGATATGCAGTATTCTGTTTGCCAATATTTTACTGAGCATTTTTGCATCTATGTTCATTAGGGAGATTGGCCTGTAGTTCTCTTTTTTTGTTTGATATTTCTCTGGTTTTGGTATTAGAGTAATAGTTGCTACCAGGAATGAGTTAGGGAGAATTGCTTCCCTTTCAATTTCACTGAAGAGTTTGGGGACTGTTGGCATTAAGTC